>CAJNDT010001747.1:0-43819 GCA_905221615.1 Symbiodinium sp. CCMP2592
TCCTATGGCCTAACCTATGGCCTAATACACCTTCCCTATGACCTAATCATTTTCGCGTTTTAGGAATACAATCTTTTCTTTTCCCACACGGAAATGATTAGGTAATAGGGAAGGTGTATTAGGCCATAGGTTAGGCCATAGGATAGGTCATAAGGAATCCATTAGGCCATATGAAAAAACGAGGTTCCGGACACTTTCTGCCACAGGAAACCATTGGGCCATATGGAAAAACGAGGTTCCGGACACTTTCTGCCAGAGGGAATCCATTAGGCCATATGGAAAAACGAGGTTCCGGACACTTTCTGCCAGAGGGAATCCATTAGGCCATATGGAAAAACGAGGTTCCGGACACTTTCTGCCAGAGGAATCTGTTAGGCCATGACGTCGCGATGCTCGCAGCCTATTCTGCTCCGTGTGAGTGACAAGATGAGTTTCCAACTCCGCATGTTTCCAGTCGGACAGTAGGCTTGCTGGGGATGCGAGAGCTTCCTCCAGACGGTAGGGGTTGGCAGGGTTCACAGACGCGACGTTATAGACTGTTGTGTTGCATGTACGGACCCCTCCGCCCCTCCATTTCAATGATGTCGTCTGCTCGGAGGTGCGTGTCGTCTGCTTGCGCAGGGCTTTGTGGCCGTGCTGCTCCAAACATTGAGATTTGGGGGAGGGGGATGTGCCGCGGTGGCCTTGTCGGCGTGCCGGTGTCACAGCAGTACAACCGTTTCTGATGGTCAGGTTCTTGTCCGTTCGGAGGTCAGTGGCTTAAAATCTGGTCTTGTTCCAGCTACCCTCCCAATGCGTAGTTTCTGGGGACACATGGTGGTTCCCCCTCTGTATCGAGAAGGTCGGCGGATGCTACGGATTTTGAGAAATGCACTTAACTGCGGGACCCCCCCATTGCAAAACGGGGTTGCATCTTCATCTCCGTCAAATCTGTTGCTCTTTAAGTCAGTTCCATCATGTAATCGGAGTCTGGGATTGCTTCATGGTTGCTTGTCTCTTTTGGAACTTGCAGACTCGAGGTGCATGTTGCTGTCAAAAATCCACCTCTATGGCCTCAGCAGGCCTCAAGCGCCCGCAAGTGAAGCCTCGAAGGCCTTTGTGAAAGTGGTCAGCGCAGGCGGCTCCAAATGTGGGGTCGAATAGTCTGAGCAATTTTAGCTTCGCTTGAGTGGCCCCCCTCTGTGCGCGCTTCTCTCATGTTAATCACTTCCACAAGCACGTGTCTGTGGAAATTTCTGGTTCTTGGAGAGTCTTTTTCACACTGGATGCCTGCCGTGAGCGGGTCGCCTCGGTGTGTAGCAGTCTGGAATGCAGGGGCTTGGGCTTGGGCTTGGGCCCCAGAATGAAGGAATTCGCGACCCCAAAATGGGGGCCGCCACGCGGCCCCAATTTTGGGTCCTCTATAGTTCCCAGTCAAATATATTAGAGGAGGTTGGCTGCATTTCGCGGCTCCTTTTCTGGGGCCGCGAGACGGCCCCATTTTTGGGGTCGCAAGTTTGATCCCTGCACCCACAGCGGCTGAATCTCGTCGGCTGCGCATGTCATGAGGTAAGTTTGGGGAACGTCTGGTGGAGGACCGTTTGGAAGGTCGGGGCTTGTCCAAAGCAGCTGTGTGCTTGCCCTTGTTGCTGCTGCTGCTGCTGCAGCCAGCGGAATGCAACTGTGGAGGGCCGACCTGGCGAAGCCAGAATTGCTTGTGTTTTGCGGGCCTGGAAATGGGGTCGCCCGACAGCCCCATAACGTGGGCTTCGTCCTGGCAGTGCAGCGGGCTCGCCAGTTGACCCGCGCGGATTTTTGGTGTTCTTTCTGTGGATGGGAGTCGTAGTTCAAGCTCTGGGAAGTTGACCGACGTGGCTTCAACGTTTCCCTTTTGGTTTTGCAAACTCGTCGGCCAGACTATGCAGCTTTATGGAGGTAACCAAAACAGAGATCGTACAAAGACAGGGAAATTTTTCCAGAGGTGACTCCAGCGTTTCTGAATACAGCAGATCAAGCCATGCAGACTCTCTGTACTGCACAGGAACTGTGATGTGTCTTCGCAAAGTCTGCTGGAGCCTGGTCTAGGTTTCCAAACCATCGCCACAGTAGTCTTCTGGAGTTCTAGCATTGTGTCCTTGCGGATGGGCCATGTTCATCTTCTTTCTGTTCGTGGCTCGACGTTGTTTGTGCTTTCGCCCTCCTCTGATCATATGGAGAACTCCTTGGTGGATCGCGTGGAGCGACTCATAAGCAGGAACGAAAAGCTTTGAATGCTGCCAAAAAGGAGGCCACCAGCCATATTCATCTTCTTTCTGTCTTTCAAAACGCCTTTAAAGGCTGCCTGCTTGGGTTTGCTGATGGCCTATGGGTTCCCAGGCCGAAGGAGCCTGGAGTGTCGTTTCTCTATCTGCCTACTGGATGTCCTCTGCGTAGCAGGACCTGTCCGGAACTTTCTGGCCTAATGGATTCTCTCTGGCAGAAAGTGTCCGGAACCTCGTTGTTCCTTATATGGCCTAATCGATTCCCTGTGGCAGAAAAAATCAGGAACCTCGTTTTTCCATATGGCCTAATGGGTTCCCTCCGGCAGAAAGTGTCCCGAACCTTGTTTTTCCATATGGCCTAATGGATTCCCTATGCAGAAAGTGTCCGGAACTTCGTTTTTCCATATGGCCTAATGGATTCCCTCTGGCAGAAAGTGTCAGGAACCTCGTTTTTCCATATGGCCTAATTGATTCCTGTGGCAGAAAGTGCCCGGAACCTCGTTTTTTTATATGGCCTAATGGATTCCTTATGACCTATCCTATGGCCTAACCTATGGCCTAATACACCTTCCCTATGACCTAATCATTTTCGCGTTTTAGGAATACAATCTTTTCTTTTCCCACACGGAAATGATTAGGTCATAGGGAAGGTGTATTAGGCCATAGGTTAGGCCATAGGATAGGTCATAAGGAATCCATTAGGCCATATGAAAAAACGAGGTTCCGGACACTTTCTGCCACAGGAACCCATTGGGCCATATGGAAAAACGAGGTTCCGGACACTTTCTGCCAGAGGGAATCCATTAGGCCATATGGAAAAACGAGGTTCCGGACACTTTCTGCCAGAGGGAATCCATTAGGCCATATGGAAAAACGAGGTTCCGGACACTTTCTGCCAGAGGAATCTGTTAGGCCATGACGTCGCGATGCTCGCAGCCTCTTCTGCTCCGTGTGAGTGACAAGATGAGTTTCCAACTCCGCATGTTTCCAGTCGGACAGTAGGCTTGCTGGGGATGCGAGAGCTTCCTCCAGACGGTAGGGGTTGGCAGGGTTCACAGACGCGACGTCATAGACTGTTGTGTTGCATGTACGGACCCCCCCCCCTCCATTTCAATGATGTCGTCTGCTCGGAGGTGCGTGTCGTCTGCTTGCGCAGGGCTTTGTGGCCGTGCTGCTCCAAACATTGAGATTTGGGGGAGGGGGATGTGCCGCGGTGGCCTTGTCGGCGTGCCGGTGTCACAGCAGTACAACCGTTTCTGATGGTCAGGTTCTTGTCCGTTCGGAGGTCAGTGGCTTAAAATCTGGTCTTGTTCCAGCTACCCTCCCAATGCGTAGTTTCTGGGGACACATGGTGGTTCCCCCTCTGTATCGAGAAGGTCGGCGGATGCTACGGATTTTGAGAAATGCACTTAACTGCGGGACCCCCCCATTGCAAAACGGGGTTGCATCTTCATTTCCGTCAAATCTGTTGCTCTTTAAGTCAGTTCCATCATGTAATCGGAGTCTGGGATTGCTTCATGGTTGCTTGTCTCTTTTGGAACTTGCAGACTCGAGGTGCATGTTGCTGTCAAAAATCCACCTCTATGGCCTCAGCAGGCCTCAAGCGCCCGCAAGTGAAGCCTCGAAGGCCTTTGTGAAAGTGGTCAGCGCAGGCGGCTCCAAATGTGGGGTCGAATAGTCTGAGCAATTTTAGCTTCGCTTGAGTGGCCCCCCTCTGTGCGCGCTTCTCTCATGTTAATCACTTCCACAAGCACGTGTCTGTGGAAATTTCTGGTTCTTGGAGAGTCTTTTTCACACTGGATGCCTGCCGTGAGCGGGTCGCCTCGGTGTGTAGCAGTCTGGAATGCAGGGGCTTGGGCTTGGGCTTGGGCCCCAGAATGAAGGAATTCGCGACCCCAAAATGGGGGCCGCCACGCGGCCCCAATTTTGGGTCCTCTATAGTTCCCAGTCAAATATATTAGAGGAGGTTGGCTGCATTTCGCGGCTCCTTTTCTGGGGCCGCGAGACGGCCCCATTTTTGGGGTCGCAAGTTTGATCCCTGCACCCACAGCGGCTGAATCTCGTCGGCTGCGCATGTCATGAGGTAAGTTTGGGGAACGTCTGGTGGAGGACCGTTTGGAAGGTCGGGGCTTGTCCAAAGCAGCTGTGTGCTTGCCCTTGTTGCTGCTGCTGCTGCTGCAGCCAGCGGAATGCAACTGTGGAGGGCCGACCTGGCGAAGCCAGAATTGCTTGTGTTTTGCGGGCCTGGAAATGGGGTCGCCCGACAGCCCCATAACGTGGGCTTCGTCCTGGCAGTGCAGCGGGCTCGCCAGTTGACCCGCGCGGATTTTTGGTGTTCTTTCTGTGGATGGGAGTCGTAGTTCAAGCTCTGGGAAGTTGACCGACGTGGCTTCAACGTTTCCCTTTTGGTTTTGCAAACTCGTCGGCCAGACTATGCAGCTTTATGGAGGTAACCAAAACAGAGATCGTACAAAGACAGGGAAATTTTTCCAGAGGTGACTCCAGCGTTTCTGAATACAGCAGATCAAGCCATGCAGACTCTCTGTACTGCACAGGAACTGTGATGTGTCTTCGCAAAGTCTGCTGGAGCCTGGTCTAGGTTTCCAAACCATCGCCACAGTAGTCTTCTGGAGTTCTAGCATTGTGTCCTTGCGGATGGGCCATGTTCATCTTCTTTCTGTTCGTGGCTCGACGTTGTTGTGCTTTCGCCCTCCTCTGATCATATGGAGAACTCCTTGGTGGATCGCGTGGAGCGACTCATAAGCAGGAACGAAAAGCTTTGAATGCTGCCAAAAAGGAGGCCACCAGCCATATTCATCTTCTTTCTGTCTTTCAAAACGCCTTTAAAGGCTGCCTGCTTGGGTTTGCTGATGGCCTATGGGTTCCCAGGCCGAAGGAGCCTGGAGTGTCGTTTCTCTATCTGCCTACTGGATGTCCTCTGCGTAGCAGGACCTGTCCGGAACTTTCTGGCCTAATGGATTCTCTCTGGCAGAAAGTGTCCGGAACCTCGTTGTTCCTTATATGGCCTAATCGATTCCCTGTGGCAGAAAAAATCAGGAACCTCGTTTTTCCATATGGCCTAATGGGTTCCCTCCGGCAGAAAGTGTCCCGAACCTTGTTTTTCCATATGGCCTAATGGATTCCCTATGGCAGAAAGTGTCCGGAACTTCGTTTTTCCATATGGCCTAATGGATTCCCTCTGGCAGAAAGTGTCAGGAACCTCGTTTTTCCATATGGCCTAATTGATTCCTGTGGCAGAAAGTGCCCGGAACCTCGTTTTTTTATATGGCCTAATGGATTCCTTATGACCTATCCTATGGCCTAACCTATGGCCTAATACACCTTCCCTATGACCTAATCATTTTCGCGTTTTAGGAATACAATCTTTTCTTTTCCCACACGGAAATGATTAGGTCATAGGGAAGGTGTATTAGGCCATAGGTTAGGCCATAGGATAGGTCATAAGGAATCCATTAGGCCATATGAAAAAACGAGGTTCCGGACACTTTCTGCCACAGGAACCCATTGGGCCATATGGAAAAACGAGGTTCCGGACACTTTCTGCCAGAGGGAATCCATTAGGCCATATGGAAAAACGAGGTTCCGGACACTTTCTGCCAGAGGGAATCCATTAGGCCATATGGAAAAACGAGGTTCCGGACACTTTCTGCCAGAGGAATCTGTTAGGCCATGACGTCGCGATGCTCGCAGCCTCTTCTGCTCCGTGTGAGTGACAAGATGAGTTTCCAACTCCGCATGTTTCCAGTCGGACAGTAGGCTTGCTGGGGATGCGAGAGCTTCCTCCAGACGGTAGGGGTTGGCAGGGTTCACAGACGCGACGTCATAGACTGTTGTGTTGCATGTACGGACCCCCCCCCCCCTCCATTTCAATGATGTCGTCTGCTCGGAGGTGCGTGTCGTCTGCTTGCGCAGGGCTTTGTGGCCGTGCTGCTCCAAACATTGAGATTTGGGGGAGGGGGATGTGCCGCGGTGGCCTTGTCGGCGTGCCGGTGTCACAGCAGTACAACCGTTTCTGATGGTCAGGTTCTTGTCCGTTCGGAGGTCAGTGGCTTAAAATCTGGTCTTGTTCCAGCTACCCTCCCAATGCGTAGTTTCTGGGGACACATGGTGGTTCCCCCTCTGTATCGAGAAGGTCGGCGGATGCTACGGATTTTGAGAAATGCACTTAACTGCGGGACCCCCCCATTGCAAAACGGGGTTGCATCTTCATCTCCGTCAAATCTGTTGCTCTTTAAGTCAGTTCCATCATGTAATCGGAGTCTGGGATTGCTTCATGGTTGCTTGTCTCTTTTGGAACTTGCAGACTCGAGGTGCATGTTGCTGTCAAAAATCCACCTCTATGGCCTCAGCAGGCCTCAAGCGCCCGCAAGTGAAGCCTCGAAGGCCTTTGTGAAAGTGGTCAGCGCAGGCGGCTCCAAATGTGGGGTCGAATAGTCTGAGCAATTTTAGCTTCGCTTGAGTGGCCCCCCTCTGTGCGCGCTTCTCTCATGTTAATCACTTCCACAAGCACGTGTCTGTGGAAATTTCTGGTTCTTGGAGAGTCTTTTTCACACTGGATGCCTGCCGTGAGCGGGTCGCCTCGGTGTGTAGCAGTCTGGAATGCAGGGGCTTGGGCTTGGGCTTGGGCCCCAGAATGAAGGAATTCGCGACCCCAAAATGGGGGCCGCCACGCGGCCCCAATTTTGGGTCCTCTATAGTTCCCAGTCAAATATATTAGAGGAGGTTGGCTGCATTTCGCGGCTCCTTTTCTGGGGCCGCGAGACGGCCCCATTTTTGGGGTCGCAAGTTTGATCCCTGCACCCACAGCGGCTGAATCTCGTCGGCTGCGCATGTCATGAGGTAAGTTTGGGGAACGTCTGGTGGAGGACCGTTTGGAAGGTCGGGGCTTGTCCAAAGCAGCTGTGTGCTTGCCCTTGTTGCTGCTGCTGCTGCAGCCAGCGGAATGCAACTGTGGAGGGCCGACCTGGCGAAGCCAGAATTGCTTGTGTTTTGCGGGCCTGGAAATGGGGTCGCCCGACAGCCCCATAACGTGGGCTTCGTCCTGGCAGTGCAGCGGGCTCGCCAGTTGACCCGCGCGGATTTTTGGTGTTCTTTCTGTGGATGGGAGTCGTAGTTCAAGCTCTGGGAAGTTGACCGACGTGGCTTCAACGTTTCCCTTTTGGTTTTGCAAACTCGTCGGCCAGACTATGCAGCTTTATGGAGGTAACCAAAACAGAGATCGTACAAAGACAGGGAAATTTTTCCAGAGGTGACTCCAGCGTTTCTGAATACAGCAGATCAAGCCATGCAGACTCTCTGTACTGCACAGGAACTGTGATGTGTCTTCGCAAAGTCTGCTGGAGCCTGGTCTAGGTTTCCAAACCATCGCCACAGTAGTCTTCTGGAGTTCTAGCATTGTGTCCTTGCGGATGGGCCATGTTCATCTTCTTTCTGTTCGTGGCTCGACGTTGTTGTGCTTTCGCCCTCCTCTGATCATATGGAGAACTCCTTGGTGGATCGCGTGGAGCGACTCATAAGCAGGAACGAAAAGCTTTGAATGCTGCCAAAAAGGAGGCCACCAGCCATATTCATCTTCTTTCTGTCTTTCAAAACGCCTTTAAAGGCTGCCTGCTTGGGTTTGCTGATGGCCTATGGGTTCCCAGGCCGAAGGAGCCTGGAGTGTCGTTTCTCTATCTGCCTACTGGATGTCCTCTGCGTAGCAGGACCTGTCCGGAACTTTCTGGCCTAATGGATTCTCTCTGGCAGAAAGTGTCCGGAACCTCGTTGTTCCTTATATGGCCTAATCGATTCCCTGTGGCAGAAAAAATCAGGAACCTCGTTTTTCCATATGGCCTAATGGGTTCCCTCCGGCAGAAAGTGTCCCGAACCTTGTTTTTCCATATGGCCTAATGGATTCCCTATGGCAGAAAGTGTCCGGAACTTCGTTTTTCCATATGGCCTAATGGATTCCCTCTGGCAGAAAGTGTCAGGAACCTCGTTTTTCCATATGGCCTAATTGATTCCTGTGGCAGAAAGTGCCCGGAACCTCGTTTTTTTATATGGCCTAATGGATTCCTTATGACCTATCCTATGGCCTAACCTATGGCCTAATACACCTTCCCTATGACCTAATCATTTTCGCGTTTTAGGAATACAATCTTTTCTTTTCCCACACGGAAATGATTAGGTCATAGGGAAGGTGTATTAGGCCATAGGTTAGGCCATAGGATAGGTCATAAGGAATCCATTAGGCCATATGAAAAAACGAGGTTCCGGACACTTTCTGCCACAGGAACCCATTGGGCCATATGGAAAAACGAGGTTCCGGACACTTTCTGCCAGAGGGAATCCATTAGGCCATATGGAAAAACGAGGTTCCGGACACTTTCTGCCAGAGGGAATCCATTAGGCCATATGGAAAAACGAGGTTCCGGACACTTTCTGCCAGAGGAATCTGTTAGGCCATGACGTCGCGATGCTCGCAGCCTCTTCTGCTCCGTGTGAGTGACAAGATGAGTTTCCAACTCCGCATGTTTCCAGTCGGACAGTAGGCTTGCTGGGGATGCGAGAGCTTCCTCCAGACGGTAGGGGTTGGCAGGGTTCACAGACGCGACGTCATAGACTGTTGTGTTGCATGTACGGACCCCCCCCCCCTCCATTTCAATGATGTCGTCTGCTCGGAGGTGCGTGTCGTCTGCTTGCGCAGGGCTTTGTGGCCGTGCTGCTCCAAACATTGAGATTTGGGGGAGGGGGATGTGCCGCGGTGGCCTTGTCGGCGTGCCGGTGTCACAGCAGTACAACCGTTTCTGATGGTCAGGTTCTTGTCCGTTCGGAGGTCAGTGGCTTAAAATCTGGTCTTGTTCCAGCTACCCTCCCAATGCGTAGTTTCTGGGGACACATGGTGGTTCCCCCTCTGTATCGAGAAGGTCGGCGGATGCTACGGATTTTGAGAAATGCACTTAACTGCGGGACCCCCCCATTGCAAAACGGGGTTGCATCTTCATCTCCGTCAAATCTGTTGCTCTTTAAGTCAGTTCCATCATGTAATCGGAGTCTGGGATTGCTTCATGGTTGCTTGTCTCTTTTGGAACTTGCAGACTCGAGGTGCATGTTGCTGTCAAAAATCCACCTCTATGGCCTCAGCAGGCCTCAAGCGCCCGCAAGTGAAGCCTCGAAGGCCTTTGTGAAAGTGGTCAGCGCAGGCGGCTCCAAATGTGGGGTCGAATAGTCTGAGCAATTTTAGCTTCGCTTGAGTGGCCCCCCTCTGTAGATCTCAGAGAATTGGCACCACGAAGGAAGCCGGGCAGCTTGCAGCATTGCCACATTACTGATCAATCGTACCGTCTAATTGGAGGCATTCTGCACATTGGAGATCGGACTCACACTGGTCATTACAGGATGTTCGAGACTCGTGATGTTGACGAAATGAGTAATACCCTTGAAGCGAGGGATCTCATCATGCATGAGGATGACAACCCGCCTACTCATACCACCAAGGCTCACATCTCAGATCATGACGCCTATGTTTTACGTCTTGTGGACTTGTCCACTGATGTTTTGCATTTGGAAAAACGGTTGCCTTTCCCTTTTGCAAAACTGGAAAGTTTTCCGTATTCGCTTTTGCCAGTGCCTACGTCAGCTTGCTTCAGCTTTTGCCTTGGATTTACACCGGACCGTCTCTTGACTGGCCTTGTCGACTACGACTGTAGCACTCGGTCCCACAAACAAGCGAAACAACAAACTAAGAGCCGTTGCTGAGCTGCCCAACACAACAGTTGGAGCCAAGACCAGGCTCCAGCTGTTTTTGGTCTCAGCCGTGCAAATCTCGCTGGAGAGGGCACTGTAGCCGCTTCGCCAGCGCTAAGCGCAAGAACCTTGCGGACGTCCAACAATGCCTGACACCGCACGCAGGTAGCCGGATACGTGGCAGATCGTGGAGCAAATTGTTCTGCAAACCCAGAGCAGTGCAAGCCAGGCGCTACAAAGGCAAAACAGTGACCAAAATCACTCTTTTTCGAGAGTGCACACCGGATCTAGAAAGACTTAAGTGGTGTTACGTGGCGCCTAGAGCAGAACTGGTATGGAGGATGGTCCGTTTGTGCTGAACGGCTAACACCGCAAAACCTGTGTCTTTGTAGAGCTTCACTTTGCTGTTTCACCGCGTTGTGGTTTGATGCTTGGATTTTAGTTTTCTTGTTTGTACGGATCGAGTGCTACAGCCGCAGTTGACGAGGTTCAGTCAAGCCAAAGCTCGTTTTTGCAATTCCAGGACAAATTTGAACAATTGAATCCAATTACCAAAAAAAGAGCTGCGTTTCGTCAACTGGGGCCGTGCAACTCACTACCTTATTACGTTCAGCCAAGTGAGAGCGAAGCAAACGAATCGTTCAGCCGCTTTTGTTGAAGAAACATTGCCGCAAGAGTTTTGTGTCAGATTTCGTTCTTTTGAAGAGATTGCACATATTTTCTAGAAACTCGATTCTCTTCAACTTCGGGTCCTTATGATTTAAAGAATATTGCTCAAAAAAAAGGAATTGGAGTCTCTAGGTTGTGTTATTGTCTCAGCGAAACGCGGCAAACTTGGCTGCAGGGTTATTGCTGAATTCCAAAGCAAGAGAGTTCGTTTTTGTTTGCCTGGTGGGTTTGCGGATTTTTGCCGAGTCAAGCTCGCGTATCAATATATTTTTGCCATACGTTGTACAGGTGCGACATTTTGGATGTGGGAGATTTTAATTTCATTGTGAAGTGACATGTTCGAAGTCAAAGAACCACATAAAACATGTTGTAGGTTTAGTATGTCAAAAAGTTGATGCCTTCACGACCGGAGCTGCTCTTTTTTCCACCCCGAAATGTTTTTTTTCAGACCGCGCGCTTGATCCAGCTTGATTTCGACTCCGGCATGTTTTTTCCGACCTCCATCTTTTTTTCATCCCCGCGACGAGGTCTGGAAAAAGACTACGATTTTTTTTTCGACCTCCACTCAACGATTTAAGCCGTCTTTTTCTGGACCCCGAAACATCTCGTAACTGACTCCGTGTCTTTTTTCGGAGTTTTTTTTTCTGACCTTTGCGAAAGATAGAGGCACGCACACATGACACATCAAACAACACAACAAAGCACCACAATTGAATTTTTGCAACGCAAACTGGACAAAACGAACTTAACTATACTATCTTCAAACCAACATCTTCTCAAACACACAAAAAGAAGAAGCACGAAATCGCTTTAGAGGAGATGCGACCGAAAGAAATCAAACTGTGTCACCGAAAATAAAATCAAACAAAAACGTTTTCACGAAGGACGAAGAAGCCATACGATTTCGCTTGAGGGGCAAAAGCAAAGAACATAAAATGAAATTGTGGAAATTGAAAACACACACACACGAATAGGAATTTGTTTTTTTTTCCGGCCCCATCTTGTGTTTTTCCGGCCTCTACTTGTGGCAGAAATCAAAGTCTGTTTCTGGACCGCGGGTGTCTGACAAAAAACGAAAAGATCGCGCGGTCTGGAGAAAGACATCTCGGGGCCTGGAAAAACTTTTGTTTCGATGTGTAGCCATTCCTGCTTGCGGATTGCACAGCAATCCTTGTTTAGTGCAGTACAATGCTACTTGTTGCATGAACATTGTTGAGGCTATGCCATTTCGAGGCATTATGACCATAATGTAAACTTTGGTTCTGTCGTTCGGAAGCTTTGTTCAGACTTGTTGTTGTTTCGAAGCCGATGCTTGAAGAATTTCAATCTTGGTGCGAGAAACGCAAATACCACAAGGTCACGAGAACCCATACCAGCACATGCATCCTGTAACAGCGTATGAAAGACACACTTTCGCCACGTATGCCGGAAGCAACAACCGACACCCTTGGTGCTTGCACATGTCCAATGGACCACAGAAATCATCGAAAGTTTTTCGAGCCCACAGTCCAATCCCAGCGAGTTTTGCAGCGGTCTATGCAGACATGCGATGGTTGCTTGCGATAGCCGCGATAGGTTTGGCAAGGGCCTCAATCTCCATTTTTTCGAGGCAAGCGATGACTTGCCATGATGCAGAAGGCCCATGCTTCAACTTCAACGGTGGCTCCGCAATTGACAACTTTGTCAGAATGCACGTGGCATGGCCCCCCAGTGTCGGATGTTCACCATGACGCTGTCAACGCAACCGTAACTCGCTGAAACCATTCGCCGCGTCACTGCAGGCCATCATGTATGCCACATTGCATACCGTGCAAAGAACGTCAGGCAAGGTATATGGTGCTTCCACTGCATCCCTTCAGAGAGTCGGACATCTTGTCAGGTCGGAACCTGCTATTTCGCTGGCATATTCGGTGACCTTGGCAAGTGCGACCCGACGAAAGGACGTCACAATATTTTGCGTAAGAGCATTGAACATTTAAGCACTCGGCAATGAATGTGTCAGGGCTTCTGGGGTGCTGCATTACTTGTCACACGAACGACGGAACCGGTTTCAGCTATTAGTTCTGTCATTAAAACTTCTGCGTGTTTGCTTACAATGCTTGTCATCGTAGAGGATCCCCAATTAGCATCCCTTCGTTGATGGAGTGGTCTATGGTGTTCCCTGTGCACCAAGTGTGCGGCACACAGTCAGTACTGCGCCGGCCATTGTCAAGCTGCGACGTTGGCTATGGCATATGGCAAACTCGTGACGAATCTCGTGGATGTCAAGGGTGTTTCTGTGGGCACTGGACCAGAACAAAGTTCAAACTAACGCTAATGACCATTGTTTTCGCGACATTAACCTTGATTTCAATCATCCAGAAATATCACCACGCAGATCGCAGTCCGTAGGTTTCCTCTTGCGCATGTGACTCGTCAGTTGCTTCTTGGATGCAGCCAGAACATGTTGAATGGTTTATAATGGTTTTGTTGCACGACATGTCTTGAAGGTTTCAGCTCATGATGCTGCATTCCAGCATTGCTCCTCTCTCCTCGGCCTGTAGGTTGCAAGGTGCGACTTACACAAGTTGCCTTTTCGAGCGAGACTCCGGTTTGAAGCATGCCGACTGCAAGTGGAAGGGTTTGTTCAGCATTGCTTCCCAGCCAGAATGCTTCGAACTTCGGTTTTTTGGACGTATTTGGACGATTCTTTGCGATGGCGCCAAGCTTCTATACGGCCATTGCTTCCTTCCGCACGCCCGGCGTCGGGCCTTTTGCTTCCCGAGGAGCGCAAACGCCAGGCGGTGGCCCGAAGCCACGTACGCAGCACAGCAACCCATGCCGTTGCCTCCTACTATAGGCTTCCGTGGGTTCCAGTTTAGCGGGCTGCACCGCATTTGGTGCTGTCGAGGACTCTGGCCAGCGCCTTTCTCAATGTTGTGCCCTCTGGTCGCACGCAACATCGCTTGCCGAACTGCGCGTGCATCACGTTTTCGGATTGCCGCAGCTGTGAGGACTGCTGGTGCCCCTATAATGGGCTTTGCTGGTGCCCCTGTAATGGGCTTTGAAACGAATGGGGACACTGCCGGCATAAAGGCTGCAGCGGGCCAAAAAAGCTCCCGGGTGGGCCAAAAGCCCTGCCAGGCTGCAGAAGCCTCACGCTGCGGCGGAGAACGGCCCCCGGAGCAAACACTTCCTTGAAGCAAGGCTGCGTGGACAGCGTCTGGACTGCGTCTGGCTCCACACCGGTCCGAGTAGCGACAGCTCGAAAGCTGTGCTGCAAGACCTTTGCAGCGCGAAAGACGTACCCCGAATTCTTGGCCGCGCGCCGCTGGTCGACACAAAGACAACTTGTCTGGGTAGAAGACGGGTCCCTGCCGCTTGATCTCAAAGCCCTCACCGTGCCGTGATCCCCTCTCGGCCGCGACGCCTTTGTTGCGCGCCAACTCCGGACCGGCTTTTGCATTGCATCCACTTGCAAGCCGCGTGGCTGTCGCTCCAGTGTCGCGCAACCCCCCGTGCTAGCTACCTGCTGCACATACTGCCCCCGTTACGCGAGTACGCAGCAGATGGTGTTTCGGACGTCGGGCAACTCCTCCAGCTTGTTGGAGTTCAAAGCCCCCTCTGATCTCCACCGCGTCCGAGCTGCCCAGGTTCGGTGGGCTCGGCCAGGCGTGCGCTGCACCAGTTCTGACCGCCACGCAAGGCGTCGTGGTGCGAGACCTTCCTTACCCTTCCCGCCGTCCAAGCTGCGCATCCCGTCCTTGTTGAAGCGATCCCGCGACTCGCTGCCCACGCTTGCGACAAGTGCACTATACGGGACGCACGTTTCTGACCTCACACGTGGCTCTCGTGCGTTGCTGCTGTTCCAAGCTGGGCCTTTTGCCGCCCGTGTTTTTCACGCCACAGACATTCACAGAAAATTCACGCTGCAGTGCGCCGCCGTTTCGCGTTCTTTTGCTGCGCCGCTTGCGGCTTCCAGTTCCGCTCGTGCCGCGCAGATGCAAGGGCCATTCCTTGTTTGAGCATGGCTCCGCGCAGTCACAGTGGCGCAAGTCTGATGTCGAGTGCCTGCTGAGGGACTCAACCGTGGGCCCGTGCCGGATGCTTCGTTTATGGAAGTTGGGACAGTGATCCTTTTCAGCTCGTGCCTGCTGTGGCTGCCCGTATCAAGTGTCGCGCAGTGCCGCCCGATCGACATGGGGTACCGTGGAATTGCACATGCTAGCCTTTTGGTTTAATTTACTTCGAGTCTTGGTGCAGCTGTGACATTTGTGGGCAAGCGCAGTCCCAAGCCTTTTGTGACCAGTCCTAATCAATCGTACCTGCAGATTTCCCACGCGCGACCTTGTTTCGCGCCCAGTTGGTGTTTGAGGGGTGTGTTGTCTTCCTCCTACGTTGTTGCAGCCAGGTTTGTGTCGAGTGCCGTGAGCAAGTTTTTTGCGAATGTAAGTGCGTGTGGACTTGACATGTGGCCGTTTACGGCACGTGAGTCTGTGGGAAGTGGGTAGTTTGGCGGACGGGGAGCAGGTGTGGCAGCTAACGCACTACCCTAGCCGGGTGTTGCTGTTTTGTATGCAAACTGCACTAATTTGAAGTTGCTACCGGGTAAATATTATTATATTGTTCGGCACGCAAGCGGGTGTGTGTGTGTGTGTGTGTGTGTGTCAAACCAGAAAGATGTTTGGAGCCATGTGTAACGGTGGGCTGCAAGAAGCAATGCCGCCTTGTCTGGAGGGATCGCGGTGCAGTGGGGCTGGAAAGATTGTGGGGTAACTTCGGCGGCTGAGTGCAGATTGGAAAGAGTTCAAAGGGATTTGGGAGGGGTCAGGACTCGGGTTTTGGTGACTTCAGCAGTTGGAGGACAATTTCTGGGTTTGGTGGTCGTGATGCGTCGCGAAACAGCAAAATTCAGCATTCCCGGCCAGCAAATAGAGTCGAGCCGGTCGAGCCTTGTTGGCCCGAAGAGCACCGTTGAGTCGAGCCCGGTCGAGCCCGGTCGAGCCCAAAGAGCAAAGGCAGAGGAGAGAGAGTCGAGCCCAGTCGAGCCCAGTCGAGCCGGTCGAGCCAAATCTTCGCAAACCGCAAAATTTGCAAAATCGAGTGTTTTCTTCCGACATCATGCGTTTGTTCCAAAAAACATGCCCCACGTCGGAGACTTCGGAGAATTCAGCGAAACCTAGCTAATTTTTACGCGCACCGTTACAGCAACTCCCAGGCACGAGACTTATCACGACATCTTGCTTGCTTTCATGTGAGAGTGTGCCGCGGACGTTTTGGTGCCGTAGACTGAAGCCACTGCTCGCCCAGTCTGTGAAGATTTGCGAAATTAGGAGGGGGTGGGTGTAATAAGTGCACCGTCAAAACCCATAATTGCGCAAAGCCCTAAGACCCCGAATCTTCTGATGTAGCATTCAAAATTGTGCAAGAACTTACAAATTACAAATGCTTTACTATAAAACTTAAAACCTAAACGCTATAAGCCCTAGACCTGTCCGCCTCGAGCATGGTTCTTTACCTCCACCTTCGTGCGCGTCGATGTCCCGTTGCACAGCCATGCCGAATCCACGGCTTATGCATCCTAGAACGGGTCAATGATGCCGCCTTCTTCGAGTGTGCCCATGTCTTCTTGAACATCCAGCATCTAACCAGAGATCCGCCCATCTTCGCGTGCATCCATTCCTTGTAGTGGTATAAAGACGTCTAGCTTTTTCCGCATGTACGGAAGCTCTGAGCTCTATCGGCGAGCAGAAGCCGGTCTAGATAAAGAGCAGTAGGGTTCTCGCCGAATCAGTGTGAATTGTGTAAGATGATCATCTAAACACCCAAATGCGGCCCGCGGGGGGTTCATGTGACTCCTAATAGCTGCCCGTAGGGCAAAGTTATGTGTGGACCGAAAGAAAGAAAACAAAACAGACAACCCTTCGCTGATGGAGGGAACAGGGGTGCTAAAAAATCAACTCCGATGCGCCTGATGTGTGATGTGTTCGATTAGGTCAGGAAGGCGCAACTTGAGCGAAACTTGTGCCGCGGCTCCACGGGAAATTCAAGGTCGGTCCGCCCCCGATCACCTTCCTGGCGGGCATTTACAGCGTTGGTAGACAGTGTGTTAAAATGGCTGCAAGCGGCTTCGGATGTAGCAGCGGCTAGGACTTTCCTCATGTTCGCTGCGCTCCAGGCATTGCTGCCGGTCGTCCACAGCGGCGCACGGCGCGGGCAGGCTGTGCGGTTGTCGCTTCTGGCGTTACAGTTGTAGAGCACAAGAACTGCAGAGCCATACCACACGTATCACTTGCTGGGAAGCGGAACTATAGTACAGGAGGCGCAGTGACAGCTCGCGGCCCAAAAGCCCATCGCATACTTTTCGCATGGTGTCCTGTGGGTGTTATGGCCGCGGAGCCAGTGGATGGCAGACTAAAAGGGACATACTTTGTTTTCTGTCAAGCTGGGGCAGGCAATGGGGGCGAAGATGGCGAGGACCCGCGGCGGCCCCGAACCCCATGGAGCATTCGCGAGTCACTGCTGAGCCAAGGCCGAACGTTGCAGCCGGGAGAAAGGTTATTTGGATGCCCACACCTTTTGAAATGAACGAGTGTAAACGATCTAGTATCATTGTTTTTTTTTCGGAGCGTCCTCGGGGAATGTAGCCGAGGAAAATTACAGCTCAGTCATTTTGGAAAATCAACCGCCTCCTCGTGCCTTCGCGAGGCCGAAGAAACGCGGGCGCTCTTCTCCGACGAAGGCTGGACTGAATGCACGACATGGCGAGCCATATTGGAATGCGCCCGGGTTCGCCGTCCCGTGCGGCCAACGACTCGCCGCCATGGGAGGCGCATGGACGTGCCGCTGGGGTTGATTTTTGCCGCGCCGTGAGATGCAATGGGCGCCCGTCCCTATTCGGCATGGCGGCGGGCTCTGCCTCGGTTGTGCGCAAGACGTCCCGCGCGATGCACCGCAAATCCTGGCAAAGGTAAGGGGGGCCTTACACCCGTTGCGGCAATGAAATATGCTGGGAGCATGATTGTGTAGACGGACGGGGAACCTGCCAGGGTGTGTGGGGTTTGCCGCTTGCCTGCTTTGCAGCCTCCATCAACCTCCCATTGCGGAAACCGTCACATTGCCGTCGGCTCCACTTGGTTCTGTGCCGCGATTGCCAAGCTGCGCTAACAGCCGCCAGCGGCTTTTGGCTGTCGCCGGGTTTGCCGCCTGGCAAAGGCGGCGATACTACTATCTCCTGGCTCTATACGTGCCACTCCCGCGCGCTGCAGCCGAGAGCCTTGCACCCGCGGCCCTCGAAGCCTGGCGGACCAACCCGCGCTCTTCTGACTGGTGGGAGCGTTCTTGCCAAGTTGAGGCCGCGCCGACGCATGCGCACCACATGCCAGACCTCGGCCCCGAGCCCAACCTGCACGAGCTCCTTGCCGACGCGTGGTGGGACTCTGCCTAGTCCTGTTGCTGCACAGGCCCGTACGTCGCAGTTGCACAGGGACCCTCGTCGCGGACACGCCTCCGGTTCAATGAAAGACAGCACTTGGCCGAGCATGGCCTGCCCTGCCGCAGGTGGGACCGGTGGAAGGCCCCGCTCTAAGAGCGTGCTGCCAGCAGCCGCAGGAGCGAGCCTCCTGCCGTTCCGGCGGTAGTCGTAGGAGCTTAGGTCGCTGTGAACCAAACGGTGGCGAGGAAAGAAACATTGTATAACAAATCACAGGTGAGTGTTTTAGCATGCTGCCTAGAGCTGTTAGTAGGAGGGTCGCGAGAGCAGTGGTGCACGAATTGCAAGCTACAAGTTGCTTGGTTAGTGTCATTGTCGTGTGGGTCGCGCGAAACTGCGTCCAGATTGACGTCGCCAAGGGCTGCCATCATCAGTGCCCGTACTTCCCTGGAGCTTGTGTGGTGCAGCAGAGGCCGGGTTGTCGTACTACCCGCATTGGGCCGCACTGTCCGTTGCTGCCGCCCGGCCCTTCAGTGTCACCCACGTGGCTATGTTGGGGCGGCATTGGAAGTTGTGTTTGGCAGATGTTTTTTGTGCGGTGAGGTGCATTCGCAACTTGGCACTGATTGGGCGTGCATGCCCATCGTGCCGCGCAGAACGGTGGACGCCGGCACTCGTTGTTGCACGCAGCTGGAGGAACTCCACACTGGGGCCGCCAGCTTACAAATACAATTGCGACAAGCAGGCATTGCGGCAGGCAAGTATGGCACAATCCCGGGCTGTGGCCCCACATGGTCACGACAGAAAAAATTGCCGAGCTATTACCTATAGCACGCGGAAAAAATCGAGACGATATGGTTTGGAGGGAAGTGTCCGTTGGGCATGCAAGAGATGCATGCAAAGACGACGAAGAGAAGCCCAAAGCCGCACAGCAAAGAGGGAAGCGAGTTCAACATTTGGTGCGGATGCTTGATCGTGTCAGCGCAGGACCCACGGATTGTTTGTTGGGCAAATGCTTGTGCAAAGACGGCTATTGCGCAGGCAGCGGCCCCAGTGTGGTGCGAGACAGGTTGCTCTTGCGATGCAGACCCGGTCTGGCCGCCCGCAACCGTGCGCGGAGTGAGTCGATGGCGCCGTGCTGCGGTCGCCGAACGCTGCAAGCGGACGGCCTGCCCCGAATCGCGCGAGGGCGACAGCGTCTGGTCGTGCTGGGCCTGGAGATTGGCGGTTGGTGGAACGAGTAATCGGGCTGCTTCCTCTGGGATCTCTTCCGCCAGCACTGCGCGGCGCGGCCGCAGCCGGCTGGTCCCGTCGCTCGTGCCCATTGCCGTCCAGCAAGCGGTCGTGGCCATCACCTCACTGTCGCTGCCCAGTGCGCCTTCGTGGCCGCTCTCCTTGAGCCCCGCCGCTGAGCTGGAAGATGGCCCCGAGCCCAACCTGCACGAGCTCCTTGCCGACGCGTGGTGGGACTCTGCCTAGTCCTGTTGCTGCACGGGCCCCGTAGGTCGCAGTTGCACAGGGACCCTCGTCGCGGGAGCATGGCCTGCCCTGCCGCAGGTGGGACCGGTGGAACGCCCCGCTCTAAGAGCGTGCTGCCAGCAGCCGCAGGAGCGAGCCTCCTGCCGTTCCGGCGGTAGTCGTAGGAGCTTAGGTCGCTGTGAACCAAACGGTGGCGAGGAAAGAAACATTGTATAACAAATCACAGGTGAGTGTTTTAGCATGCTGCCTAGAGCTGTTAATAGGAGGGTCGCCAGAGCACTGGTGCACGAATTGCAAGCTACAAGTTGCTTGGTTAGTGTCATTGTCGTGTGGGTCGCGCGAAACTGCGTCTGCTTCCAGATTGACTTCGCCAAGGGCTGCCATCATCAGTGCCCGTACTTCCCTGGAGCTTGTGTGGTGCAGCAGAGGCCGGGTTGTCGTACTACCCGCATTGGGCCGCACTGTCCTTTGCTGCCGCCCGGCCTTTCACTGTCACCCACGTGGCTATGTTGGGGCGGCATTGGAAGTTCTGTTTGGCAGATACTCTTTGCGCGGTGAAGTGCGTTCGCAACTTGGCATTTATTGGGCGTGCATGCCCATCGTGCCGCGCAGAAGGGTGGACGCCGGCAATCGTTGTTGCACGCAGCTGGAGAAACTCCACCACCGGGGCCGCCAGCCTACAATTGCAATTGCGACAGGCTGGCATTGCGGCAGGCAGGCAGGCCTTCTGTTTTCACGGAATTTTTTGCTGATTCGGACATCGCACAAGTTGGGTGTGGTAATTGCGCACATATGATCATCAGTTTGCTGCCGCGCAGGTGCACAATCGCCAGTAAGTGGGCAAGACACGTTAGCCTCGTGGTGACCAGAGCCAAGTATTGCACAATCCCGGGCTGTCGCCCCACATGGTCACAACATAAAAAATTGCCGAGCTGTTACTTTTAGCACGCGGAGAAAATCGAGACGATATGGTTTGGAGGGAAGTGTCCGTTGGGCATGCAAGAGATGTATGCAAGGACGACGAAGAGAAGCCCAAAGACAACCGCGCAGCAAATAGGGAAACGAGTTCAACATTTGGTGCTGATGCTTGATCGTGTCAGCGCAGGACCCACGGATTGTTTGTTGGGCAAATGCTTGTGCAAAGACGGCTATTGCGCAGGCAGCGGCCCCGGTGTGGTGCGAGACAGGTTGTTTTAATCGAGTCGCTTTTGTCAATGGAATCGTTGATGTGTGCCATGTTTGCTTGCTAAATCTGAGATGGCGACATGTGCAAACCGCAGGCCGGGGAGAATCCATTGCTCCAAGCGAACAGTTATCCGGTAAGTGTTCCTTCCATTGGCGGAGGTATGCTTCGCCGGTGCAGTTCGCGTCTGAGCCATGCCACCAATTTTCGATATTTCGTGGAAACAGATCTGTTGCTTACTCAATTACAGCGCTGGACCATCGTTCTGGCTACAGCAGGAGATTTGTAGTTGTTTCCATGTAGGGCACTCCATCATGGTGTCCCGGACTCACGGGCTCCTCGCGGCAGATGGTAACTTTCACAAGTTCCGAATAGACACTGGCGCCAGCGACGTGATATGGGCTTTGCGGCCTAGGTCGAGCATGCCGTTGCTACTTAGACATCAAACCAGAGAGTTTTTATCCTCTGCAAAGCATTCCGGCTTGAACGGTGCAGCACATGAAGTGCTGGCCACAAGACGACAGCCAGCAACCAGCTTTGGCGTTGGAGAGGCCACTGCAGGCCTGCGGAAAGGCTCAGAGTTCTTATTCAATATTGACAGCGGAAAGGCATGGGATCAGTTCCAGGAGCTTTTCAAAACACCAGCAGTGTTGGCCAAGTACGACAAAGATTTCGAATATTGGGTTGCAGAAGCAACAGATGCAAACAACGATTTGGTCCGGGCGAAGGAGTTGCTGCAGCAAGCACTTCAGGATCAAGCCCCGCAGATCGAAGAGGATCAGACGGTCATAGATCAGGACTGATGCAAGATGACTGGTTTCGCCGTCAGGGCTCCAATGTCAGTTAATGTCAAAGTGGCTATATGGAGTTTCGTTTCACCTCTGCCGGCCGACAGTTGCCGCGACCAGCATTTGTGGCGATGCTTGAAGAAATAGCCGTAGTGCAAGGCAACTGTGAGCACTTTCTGGAGGCTGTGCTCAGCATGCACAGGAACCACCACGGTTTCGACCAAATCGGTGGCTTGCATTCTACAGCGGAATGAGTGACCTTGCCAGAACCTGAGGGAAGAGCGTCGATCCGTTGGTAAAGTACTGCTCGGCACAGCTGAGGAGCAGTTTCCAGAGTACGAAGAGCTGGCCGCTCATATTTCAGGGTGGTGCAACCTTTGTGTAGTGACTGTGTAGTGCTGCAATGAATCTGAAGTAGCGTGTAGGTTGGAAGAGGAGTATGTCCAGTTCGTGTTGAGGCTGTGGTGAGATGCGCCGGTGCAATGAGGGACAGTTCATTGAAATTGCCAGGATATCTCCAGTGCCACTTCTTTTCCTACTTCTGGGCGTTGTCGTGTCCATCACGACTTGTGTCTGGGACTTGCTTTCACCTCTATTTGGCCACATCATTTGAACGGATTCTTACACCCCTTAGTTTTCAGGCTTGCTTATGTTGTGGTGGCAGTGGTCGAAACCTCAGTTAGAGCAGCAGAAGGTTATGACCCAGCTGCACCAAAGTCCCGGCCGTCCGGAAACACGTTGTGCAAGCCTGGTGCAGGATACCACTTCAGCATGGATTTCTCAGACATGACTCATGACGGGGCCTTGTCGCTGTCTGCTTGAGTTGTCGGGTGTGGTGTTGTTCGTGACCTAGCGGGAACAGAAGTCTTCAGGTTGTGTTTTTGATTGTTTTTGTGATTTGACCAGAGGACGAGACGAAAGGATTTGTGTCAGGCCCACTCCTTAGCAGCCCTGATGCATCAAGGCGTTTGCTGTTACAGCCTCTGCGAGGCACAACTGGCAATGCAGTGATCGGAGACGAGGAGTTTGCGAGACGTGCTTGGAAGAAAAGACCCTCGCCACGGCCCAAGAGTCCCACGCTGAAGGGTGAGTGCTGTTGCTGAGCTCGGCTTTGTAGCTCAGTGTAGCTAGTTGTAAATGTCGAACACGCAGGTGTTTTCCCATGTTTTGTGCCGCGCTTCTCATCATCCTACTGTGTTTGCCGGGGCCTCGCCGGAGAATGTGATCCTATTGCTTCTTGCAGGTGGTAGGGCGACAGGCAGGAAGAGCATCTGTCACGAGGATTATTCCTTGGTGTTGGGAAGGGTTGGACAAGACTTTCCCCGTCGTTGATTTGGCTTGGGGATCGATCTTTGTCTTCCCTAGTTCTTCCGAGCTGGGCTGATCGCTGAGCCCGGAAATTTGTAGATCCGACCTTGGTAGACTGTGCTGTGCATGTGTAAGGCTTTTATTGTGTTTGGGGCAGAAGCCTCTTCGTGACTTGTGCTTCTGGCTGTGTGTGGTGGCGGAGTGAGTGCACGGCCCAGCTTTGGTGGCCTTACCCGGATCGTCAATGCTGCTTGGACAGCCCTGTGCTTAGCAACGGGTTGAGGCAGGACACGCTTTCATTCCTTTTGTTTGCAATGCGCAACTGTGACTAGCTCAGGAGTACATCATCGTTTCGTCCCTCGACCGGGCGATGGAGACTGTCGATGAAATCAGTTCAGACTGCCATGTTTCTAGTTTTGCATCGAGCAGGACAATGCCGCCGACATCGCAAACGCAAGTTTGACAATCAACGAGACGGTGCTGGCATTGAGCTGCAGGGTTTCAATTCAGTTTGTTCACGTTAAACTTTCTCAGGTCACACATTTGCATGACAAGCTGTTGGAGGCCATTGGACCTGAGCTGCCTAGCACGAAGCTGCTTTTCCCACTCACGCGCCGTCCAGCTCCCGTTGACATGCAAGACGGACAGCAAGCGAGACCCTCAGTTGATCCCAGCAAGAGCGCCGATGGTGTTGGGACCGGTATGTTTGGTTTTTCCGAAACAGGTGTAGAACACATATTATTGTGATCTACCGCTCAGTGTCAAGAGGATTGGTTAGTGTGTACGGCGGACAACGCTCCCAGGGTCTCGGCGGCTGTGCCTTTCTGCTGCTCTTCAGTTGCTCTCGACATTGCGGCCTTCGCCCGAGCCGGCGTCTCCCCGTTGTTGACTGCAAGCTTGACGGGACTTGAGTTCACAGATGTTCAGAGCGTGCTTCTCCAGACCGTTTGGTGGCTCTTGGAAGTGTGTTTGATCGGTCACCCATAGCTGCAGAGGCACATGGGTGTATCGTTCGCGTTTCTTTGGCTTCACTGTCTGAAGAGCCGCAGACTGAAGAGGACTTCATGGTTCAGGAGTTCCCGCGATGCACTTTGAGCTTTCCAGCTTTATCTAGATTGGTCGCAGCGCATGTCACGCAATTCAATCACGTTTTCTCAGGATTTAGTTTCCCTTTTGTCCCGGTAGCATCGGTCGGCAGCACAAAGCCGAGATGGCTCAGAGAGAGACGCTGAGACCTCTCTCACTCAAGTGCACTTTGGTGGGTTGTTCCACCCGCTTCGACTAGGGGAGGCGAGCCCGCCCAGTTCACAGTTGACCTCCTGCTTGAAAGGGCGGAGCTGGGGCGTATCCTGTTTATGCATTTTTCTTCGTCTTCGGTCTGCTGCTCGGGACATGCTAGCAGCCGCCTGCGCTTCACGGCTGCTCGGGTGCTCGGGGATTGACAGGACTAGCATCGAGCCTGGATCTTGGCACGAGTCGGAGCCTTGACGCGGAGGTAAGTCCCTCACGATGATACGACCGCAAGACCGTGGACAGGGCACGGCCGAGTTCCGACACGGGGCAGTTATGGACAAACAGCGGGGATAAAAGCAGAGGGCCACTTGCATGTTTTTGAACTTTTTTGTCAGAGAGGTCGTGTCAAAATTCAAGCTTTGTCGACAGATCCGAGGTGGAGCCATTGTGCAGTTTTCGGGCAGCATGTCTCGTAGCACACGATTGTTTTCTTTACGTCGCATGAAGCCCAATGTCTTGGCTACCTCACCGACTACAGAGAGAGTTGTGTTTTTTAGCAGTCCAAGGGCTGCCAAACAAGTCCTCTACACCTTCGTGCACAGCGCTCTTGGTCGATGCCTCGTGACGAGCCCCGCGCTCACACGAACCAGCACAGTACTTCGTCCGATCAGGGGCGATCGACGACTATGTCGAGCAAGTGTACTTCATAGTCGAGACAGTGCCTGCCATAGTTTTGCTTCTTGACTCAGCCTGCATAGTAGCTTCTTTCAGCGATGCCAGGTTCAACCCATTCCTGATCAGATTGGGAAATTCAAGCAATTGACGCATCGTTCGTAAGCCCAGTGCATCTGCCTGCGTCACTAAGAAGTTGGGAAGTGTCCGGTTCAAAGTGTTCTGAGGTGCAAAGCCCTTCTTTGCATCACTCCCACTGGCCCCGCTCTGGCTTGTGCCGGTGCCCCAAGCACGAACACAAGCACGCTGATGACATATAGTGTATTATAGTGTCTTTCTCGGTGGTTTGGTGATGCTTCTAAGGGCTTTCATCTGTTCTCGCCTTAGCATGGGCGTGATTCTTGCTGACCTCAGCTGACCTCGTGTCTTCCTGCATGTTTGAGGCATCGGCATCGTTGTAGAGGCGACATGTACCACTTGCTGCCCTGGACCCAGCGGCAAAAGCGCTGACATGAGAAGCTTTGCAGAGCCTGGGCGAGGCAGAAGCAGCTCTTTGGCAAGGTGCGTGGATGTGGGCTGCGAACTTGGCCTGTGTCCGCCTGTGTTGGTCGTAGTTTCCGGCCCGCTGAGGCCTGAAGTTGTCGGCCCTCCTGTTTGGACTAATCGTGGGTGCCTGATGATTCCCTCATAACGGGTAATGCAGTTTTCTGGAGATTGGACAAGACCTCCAGCTAGAGTCAACACTCAGGTTTTTGTGGTTGCGGTGCTGGTTTGCGTGGAGACAATAGTGCTAATAGCTCTCAGCCAGAGCCTCATTGCAAAATCAGCACCGTTGACAAGGAAGCTTTGTTTTCGTCAAAGAGTGTTCGATCCGCGTCTGCTTGATCAGGCAAGTTCTGCGAGGATGTTGATCACAACGTTTTGTCCTACGTGAATTCCACCACGCCCGGGCCCCCGGCGACCACTTCTATGCCTTGGGTTCCGCTTGTGTCGCAACCAAGTGCGAGGTACAATATTTCGTATATCATACCAGAAATTGCAAACTACTACATTCGCTCGGAGCTCGAACTGCCGACACATTTCTTCTGAAGACTACCTGTTGCTGTGTGTCTCTCCAGGCGGCGGGGATCGGAATCCAATCGACGAGTCAGTGTCTCAGCCACTCTTCAACTTCAAAGGCCAGGTGAAAGGTGCACGCATTTTCCTGTCTATTCTTTTGGGACGATGCTCACCATGGCAGGGGTACGATGGGGGCACACCGCATTCGAGCTCCAACATATGCTTGCATGTGCAGAATTGGCTTTTGCATGGAGTCAGGACCGATACCCGCTAGACGAACGGTGCAGACAAGCCAGCTCGCTGCTTGTTGTCTTTCCTAAGCCCTAAACCCTAAGCCCAAAACTCTAGGTCGTCCTTGCGAAGCCGGAGGCAAAAAGGCCCAGAACTCTGAATTCACACCCTCCTGGACCTCATCCATAACCAGACATGACCAGACAACTGGCCAACAACAGGTGCCGTCGTCCACTTCGAAAAACGCCACATGTTGGAATTGAGGCCGTCAACCCTCAAGAAAAATCACAGGACATGGTGTGGGTAGTGACTTGGGGTGTCGTCAAGACGGTTGTAACAATCGAATTTCGGCCCCGGTTTCTGCCACAAAGGCAAGTCGCTTGACACAAGACGCAACACAGCCACCGTGGCACGAGGTGGCGCCATCGAAGGGATCCTCAGCCGCCGTGCAGGGAGATGATGCCCTAAACTCAAAACCCGTGGCGCTGAAACCCTAAATCCTGAACCCCGTCCTCGAACCACCAAATCTGAAGCCTGCAAGAAGTCGCTTGACACAAGACGCAACACAGCCACCGTGGCACGAGGTGGCGCCATCGAAGGGATCCTCAGCCGCCGTGCAGGGAGATGATGCCCTAAACTCAAAACCCGTGGCGCTGAAACCCTAAATCCTGAACCCCGTGCTCGAACCACCAAATCTGAAGCCTGCAAGAGGCAACGTCCGAATTCGAGGGATGACTGATTCGAATCGAGCTCGCTACCGTTGGACCGTGATTGCTCAACGACCTCGCCTGGCTTGTCCCAGTTGTGAGAGTCGAAACCCTGAACCCTGAAGCGTGACTCCCAGAGCTTGCGATGCTCAGGGCACTTCTTGATGTTTGCAGGCCACAAACGCACACGTCGCCTAGGCGAGACTTGTGCGAAAACGCCGCAAACACCGAGAGGGTGATCGATCGCAGTTCGAACCAGGTACTCCCGTCCATAGCGAACAGACCATAACGCAAAGCCAACAGTCACTGTCACAAAACACATGCTACCAAGAAATGTTGGAATTAGTTCCGGACCTAGTACGTAGTCGCGGCGCATGCCCCTTTGGCAGTCAAACAGCAGTCAGATGACATGGAGGCGTGTGAATCGAGCTAAGGTACGACACCCTCGCGATGAAGTACATCAACCAGATTCAGGACTACTACAATCAGGCTTGCTCGAGTTGGCAGCTTGATTTCAGATTTTCGTTGCGATGTCAGGCAGCCATCGGGGTAGCCGGCTTGGGCATGGCTTGTGACTTGCTGAGAAAAGACAGAAGGAAAGCGATGAGTGCATCCGTATCCAGCAGAACTCAGGCCCTGCATTCTTCGATTTGGACGTTAATGCGATTGCAACCAAAGCACGTGGAATCTTGGGAAAGCCGGGCGCTCAATTCAAGCACTGTGCTGCTTATGAGACTCGATGCAGCCTTCCAGAGTGTGTTTTTTTAATTGGGATAGGGAAATGGACGTTTACTGCGATACCCGGTAAAAAGGCCATCAGACAATGTATGAGATACCTGGGAAGCGCAGCGCAGCAAAACGAACGATCAACAGGTCTATCATCGAGCAGTTGCCCACGTCACACTCCTTCAGGGGGTCACAGACGTGGGGGAGGTTTAGGTTGTATAGGCAATTCGTGGATGGACGGAGGCACACACGCTTTGATCTCTGGCAGGATAGTGAGTTTTGTGGCGTGCTTCTGACCCTCGCTAAATTGTTCGTCGGGGAGTATTTGGCTGCAACCTTTGTCAACAGGAGCAGATCTACTACTGTAGCCTGAGGTCGAGTGAATTTCTGAAGTGGGCGCTTGATGGCACGACATGACAGGGCGAGGGAGCTGTTGAAGGGCGAGAATATCTATCCCTACTACAGGAAGGCGCGGACGTGTTTGTCGGCCTCTCTTCCCGAGAAGCCAATCCTGACATGTGATGGGGAGCTTCAGGTCATTCGCGCCGGCATCTGCAATGTAGTCATCAGTGGTGTCGGGCATCCCAGCTGATTAGGGTTAGTTGAATTCTGATGGACCCCGCGACAGGCTTTACACAGGTGGAGTGATATGCGGCCAAACCACTTGTTGCTCAAAGCTTTTGGCCAACTCTGATCATCAGCATGTGGCGCTGCAAGACACCGTTCAGAGGTGAGTGTGTTTTCTGGTCCTGGAGACGGCGAACGGGTGTTTTGTCGCCGAGTCTCGAGCCGGGTAAAGGTTATTTTTTGCGGTGGCAGCGTGGGCCGCAGGTCGCAGAAGCCGCGAGCCGCGGCACCAAACCCGAACAGCAGTGGGTGGGTGCGAAACCCTGAGCCCTAAAAGGAGCGAGTGGCTGCGAAACCCAAACTCGTGCGGAACCCTCAACTCCAAAAGGAGTGAGTGGTCGCGAAACCCAAACCCTACAAGGAGTGCATGGGTGGGTGCGAAACCCTGAACCCCAAAACAGGTCAGTGGCTACGAAACCTCACACGCTAAGAGGAGTGGGTGGGTGCGAAACTCTGAACCCTATAAAAGGAGTGAGTGCGAGACCCTCATACCCTAAAAACAGTGGGTGCGTGCGAAACCCAAACTTCAAACCCTAAAGAGAGTGGGTAGGTGCGAAACCCCAAACCCTAAAACGAGTGGGTGGGTGCGAAACCCCAAACCCTGAAAGGAGTGGGTGAGAAACCCCAAACTCAAAAAGGAGTGGGTGGGTGCAAAACGTGGGTGAGTGCGAAACCTAAAAGGAACGGGTGGGTGTGAAGCCATGAACCCTGACAGGAGTGAGCGGCTACGAAACCCTCATGCTCAAGGGAATGGGTGAGTGCGAAACCCTGAACCCTATCAAAGGAGTGGGTGGGTGCAAAACCCCAAACCCTAAAAGTAGTGGGTGGGTGCGAAACCCTGAACCCTGTCAGGGAGTGAGTGGCTGCGAAACCCCAAACCCACATGGCCTCGGGTTACGTGTCCGCGTGGCATGCGTGGCCGCGGGCCGCGCGTAAAGAACACTATTAAATTGTACTCGAGCCAGGGCCAAGAAACCAGCTGTAGTGGGACAAGTTTCGCAGAAACCTCGTCTCAAGATAGATGTCTCTCGAAGGAGGCCTGTAGCAGAGGATGCAATGTGGTCACGGCGGAATGAACTGCCGATCGTTCCCAATGTGTTCGTTGTAGTGTTGCATTCGGCATGGGAACTTTCGGTGTATTCTTGTTTCTTCTGTCGTGCCATCATGCCCTACGGCCATACGAGTCTTTTCTGGCTGTGCCAGGTCGGATGGATGTGGCTGTTGCAGGTCGTAGTGGGCCAGACCCTTGGCACAGCGAAATGCGTTGTCTGGGCACCGAAAACATGCATCTGCGCTGCATTTTGCATGACTCACACCGCAGGAATGGTACTGCGTACTCCTTACCCGGTGTGCTGCAGTTTTTGTGTCGGCTGTGTTGCTGGAGCCGATGTAGCTCTGTTGGCAATAGATAGGGTCTGGACGAGCTGAGGTTTCCGACGTGTGTCCGACCCCCAACCCGCACAGGCAGAGCATTCCAGATCTTCTTGAGTCAGAAGCTCCGGAATCCAGGCCATCTTGACCCACAGATTTCTCGTGAGTTGGGCAGCCTGGCAGAAGGTCAAAGAGGCCGCACAATCGCTTCCCGGTAGATGATTGATCAGTGGATGGCATGTGGAGGCTCGACGGGCCAAGAAGGTGGACCCTCAGCCCTGCCACCTAGCATGGCTTCAAGCGCGGTGCAGAACAGCGCGCCAAGTCACAGCCAGACTCGCCCCTGTCAAAACAGGTCAGATGACAGCAGTGATTCTGACGATGGCAGTGTCGTGAGTGACATGACATCCGGAACAGAGCGGAGCCCCATGATGGGCAGACAAATGCTGCCAGCAGCACCGTAATTACTGCAGTGCTGACTCCGATAGTGTGAGAAACCCGCGGCGGACAACACGTCTGCCGCGGGATTCTTTGGTTAAGACAATTAAAATAATTAAGGGCAGAGATTCCCCCGCAACCACGGGGCCTTCCTGCACTCCTTGGCTACAATGCCGAGCCACACGGGCCACACGGGTCGCTGGATGGTGCTCCAGGAAAGGCTTGCAGCTAGGCCAGAGCACGCCATCCGACGGTTGGATGCTCTTGGTTGGGTGCCGATCGATCGCCTTTCAACTTTCTATCCAAGGTAAGGTAGGTGAGAGAGGGGCCGTCAACATGGGCGCTCTGGTCTCCCTGTTTTTCCACAGATGACCTTGAACTTGGTTGATGTCTCAGTGTCGGATGTAGACAGCCAGCCAAACTCTACTTCCGTTGAGTTTCTGGCAGGTGCAGGTGGGAAGTTGAGAGACTCACCTGCGCGGGGATCGAAGGCCCAGTTTTTTACCTCTTGCCCGGAGAATTCACGAGTGCAACAATCAAGCCGAGGTCATCCTCTTATGGGTTTCTTTTGTTGCCGATGCAGGCGGTCAAGGTCAAGTCCTCAGCTCGGCCGCAGTCATTGGACAAATGTGTTCGTCCCGATCTAAACTTTGGTAGCAATCCAGGAGGTTGATCGTGCCATCTCCCAGCCAGGCGGTTTTTCTCAGCCCGTGACATTTGCTGAATATATTGTTGAGCAGCCTTGAACAGTGGTACCCTCTGCCAGTGCCAGGAAGCTGTTACCAAGTTATGTCCGGAGCACAGAAATGCTCCAACCAACTGGTGCCATAGAAGAACTGTGATTCAAGGTGACAGCCCAAGCGCTGGAGCTTGCCCGCACCTGATGTTTCAAAGTGTTCATAAGCATCTACACAACAAAGTTCGGAAGGTGTGTCGTCTACATCCACAGCACCTACCGACAAGGATTTTATGCCACATGGCACTTGTAGCCTGCGCTTGTCATTCTGGTTGGCTGACAGGACAGCGTTGCCGGGTTGGAGCCTTGACCAGTGAGTTGAGATTTGTGAGTAGGTCGGCCATCATGTTTATGTAATCAAGGTCGGATTCATCCAGACCTCAGGAGGAACCGCAGTTTGTGCAGGGTGCCTGTTGCACCGGTCCGTGCTGATGCATTCAGAATGAATTTCGATTCGAAGTTGAACCCTTGTCACGGTTCCCGCTCGAAAGCCATTCAGGCTTCAGCTGCCAATTAGGTGCTGTAGTTGGGCTCGGGTGCTGGCACGATGCCCTCAAGAACCGCGCGTGTGTCAGCTGGTCTATGCAGTTCAGTCTTGGTGCTGGGTCTGGGAGCTTCAATGCTTCCGAGCAGTTTTGTTGGCCCAATGCGTGGGCCCAGTTGCACAAGACTAGGAAGCTCAAGTGGGACAGCGAGCCCAACCCGCTCAGTGTCAGAGACCGGTTCGGCAGGTCCGGCTGGAGGGTCGGTCCGGTCGGTGCTGGGACTGGGCCTGGCCATGACTCTGCTGGCCGGTCTCTCTCGATCGCCTCATGCGCGGCAATCCCGGCAAGTCCTCGCTCTCCGAGCCGAAGCAGAAGCGAAAGAGGAGGCTGAAGAGCCAGCTGAAGCTGAAGAAACGGAAGCGCAGGAGTCCAGTCAGTGGCCTCATTCAAAACCCCGGAAAAGTATATAGGCAACTCGAACTCATCATGTGTAGTCTTTCAAGCAAAGGACGAGACAGAGGATGAGGAGGAGGGAGAGGCAGATGAAGAAGAGCACCCTGGCAGTGTTTGGTGAGCCCTGTCTGATTTGTCTGAGCTTTAGTTAACATGTTCTCTTGTGAGCCGGTATCCTGCATATTATACTTGGAGTTCTCCGACCACAGGCAGAAACCCTCGAAATGGAAATGTCTTGATTGTGGCAGCATGCCACCGCCCCAGATTCCGTGCGTATGCAAGGACTTATGAACGTGTTTACGGATCTTCAGTTCAAGCAGCAGGTTGTTTGGCAAGGGTTGTGGGCAGGGTGGTGTTGGATCAGGATGGTTGGGCTTCTGCCTGTCAGTATGCTCCCCCAAACAACGACTTCAGCAGAAATCTGCCATCCGCAAAGGAATTTTGCGGCCAGCACGGAATGTGACAAGTGTGGGGCAGCGAAGCCCTCGGCAGAAGAAGCCCAGATGATTGAGGAGAGGGACAAGGCGGGAAAGTATTCTGAACATTCCGACGAATTCTTCAAAGAGAGTTGTCAGGAGTTGTGAGGATTGACCAATAGATCCTAAGTTCTAACTGAATGCATGCCAGGCAAAAGATGAAGTTGCGAAGGTCATGGATGGATTTCTCAGAATGCAGGCGGCGACTTGTTTTCATCACGTGAGTTTGATGTTACTCAGCTGCCCCAGGCCGACTTGCAGAATTATCGCAGGAGCCATGACGAGGCACCATGGGAAGCGTCTGGCATCATGCAAATATGAGAGGTGCCGAGGTGCCCATGAAACCGCCCACGTTTCTATGACAGAGTTTATGCTCAGGCCATGGCACGTGCAAAAGATCTTGGCAAAGTGGACCGTGACATTGGAAGAAGCGAGTCGCTGGCTTTGTTGCAAGCCATGGCTGCATTGAGCCGCAGGATGCTTTAAAGAAGCTGCTTCCCATCACGGATGACATCGAAGCTGCGGTAGCGGAGCCTGAAGGCTGGCATTGTGCAGCACATGCTCTTGCTGTAGAGGGCGGGTGCACGTGGAGACACATTCCAAGCTTCTGTGGAGAGCATGCTCCAACAGTTTGAGTGGCAGGGTAGAGGTTCATGATGGAGGTGTGCACCTGTGTCCGAGCCACCGTTTCTGTAGGTATGCGGTCAAGCGATTCGAGAACCGCCTCGATTCACGCGTTGCAGTTGAAGCATGCGTCATTCAAGCATTGCGGATTAAGTATGCGTACTTGAATGAAATAAGCATGATTCGAGTACGCTCGCTTTGAGCACAATCCAGGTTTAGGCACTATCGGTTTAGGCACGGCTTGTGCGCAAAACACTTGCGATTCAAGGGAAATGCTTTCGGGTGTTTGTGGTTAAGGGGCTCATGCATTTTTAGGGTTTGGCTTCTGACTTCTGTGGGCTTTGTGCAACAGGACACAGCACGTGGTTTTGGGCCTTTAGGTTGCTTGTTTTGGGGTTTGGATTTTCACTTGGGTTGAGGATGTGTCGGGATGTATCTACGGTCTCTGAGGTTCGTGTAGGGGCTAGGGGGATTCAGGTATCCGCGGAGGTTCTATGGAATCACAGCTAAGTTTTCAGGCTCTTGCGCCGTGCAGCGTCGTGAAGTTTCCGGTGCACGACTCTGGCATGTGCATGCGATTCCACGTGCAATGTTCCCCAAAAGTCCACACATAGCCCAGCATCCAGGTCTCAGCTCAGATCCCAATAACAGAAGCCTCAACCCTGACAACCGTGATGTCACCCCAAGTTTACCTTCTCCCTTTGACTACGTCGTGATCCCGTCTGTTTTAAATCGAGCGAAGCGTGAGTGGCCCGTCTTCAGCAGCTTGTTCCAGCTTTTCGCACTTTGCCAGCAGAGCTCAGACCGTTGCTGTGGACTTTGGAGCTGGGTTGTGCGACGTTCGGAAAACATGATCGATGCGACGGTAGCGCTTGGACTTGAGCACAGAGCTTTAAAGGTCGGATCTCACGAAAAAGCCTCGCGGAGAGTGCAAGGGAAGGTTAAAGAATTTGTCAGGGCCTTACTTTTTGGTCGCCGGTAAGCCTGACTCAACTCTTCCATTTTAACTTTCACAAAGCATCCGCGAAGAAAAACCAGAAACTAAATTGTCATCTTTCTTGTGGGGGAAAGGTCTGAGGCACGAAAGCCGCACGTTTCCGATTTCGAGTGGGGAAAGCGAAGAGGATGAACAGAACCTGAAATAAATGGCTTCCGAAATAACAAGAGTTCGTTCACTGTTGCAACACACACACACAGACACACACGCATTTGTTTTCGAAGGACAAAAAGGATTCGTTGTTACTTAAGGCTGTCAAGATCGAATTGGGTAGGGTTTGAAAGCGTCTGCATGTCATCTCGACCGGCCTTCCAAAGCTCAGCTTCCCTAAGATGCTTCACAGCAGGCATGGATGCCAAAGACAAGGCGTGGGCAGGAATATAACTGCAGCATCGACGGCCGCAAAATTTAGTACTCTTCCGTCAACCTTCCGAGTGTCATTGCAGCGGTCTAGTGTCCATTGCAGGCGATATTTGATTCCTACTCGCTCCTATTCCGGAAAATTGGTGATGTTTGGACCAAATTTGGGGTGGACACGAGCTTCGGCCTGATTCAGCCTTCGTAACCAATCTCGATGACCGATGAACTGTGGCTTGTGTACGGCGCAGATTGTCAGCTCATCTAATCCTTACCCCTGGCTGCTTGCGTGGCTGCTTATTCACTTTGATCTCAGGCTGACCGTCGCTGCTGGTGACATGTATGACGAGGATGCTCATGAGGTCGTGGCAGCCACAGCATTGGAGACAGGAACGGTCTCGAGAACTCCTTGGCTTTGGCTTGTGGTGCAATTCGCAGCGGCTGCGATGCTTGATGCCGAGGTGGAGGAGCGAGAACCCACGGACGGCCAAGCATCGGGAACAATTATCGAGGTTGTGACCCTCTGCCGTGAGAAGTGTCAGATGCAGATGTCAATTGCTAGGCTGTGGCAGCACCCACTCCAGGTTGCTTTGCATCAGCCCTGTCCGAGGAAGCCTGGTTTCTCTTGTGATGGCAAAGTGGTGATCTCCCCGCAGGTGCCCCACGGCCGTACGCCATATTGGGGACGATGAAAGCAACTTCCCAGCTGTAGATCTTTGCAGAGCAGGTGATCATCGCATCGTCTTCGTCTGCAGAGGTCTGGGTCGTGCTTGATTTGCGGAAGCTGGGTTTCTTACAATAGGCATGCAGTCGATCGGGGATCGGGCAGGCAGAAGAAACTCCGGAAGAAGCTTGCCAGCAATAGCAAAGCCCCGTGGCCCTGGCCTAAAAGCAGCAAGAGCCGATGGGTGGGGAATGCCGCTGCACCCAAGGAGGCTGAAGCCGCGGCGTGATGCTGCTTATATCCGTTACTTCGTACTTTTCATTCTCCTGTTTTCAGCCCACAGGGCAACGATACCTGTCGCATTGCAAGGAGGCGATGTGTCTACCGAGCCAAGCCAGGCTTCACCCAATTGTGCTTAGCCATATGCTGCTGTTGCTGACTTTCTTTTCATTTCTTCAGACGCAGCTACCGGTACAACGTGGCAACTGTCGGAAGTGTTTAGCGCAACGTGAGTATATCTCTAAGCCTCTCGATGTCGACTCGAAGATCGACTGCCCTCATCCTCCTGGGTTTTGCGTGCCTTCCATGTCGGTTCCGATACTTCTGTCAGAGCATTGCTGACTCCTGATATTGAGCCTGTGGCTGCTTCTGGGTAATGCAGGACACCGTGTGAAGCATAGACTTTCGAGATTCTGCATCAGAGGTGCGTTGTTGAACAACGCAGAAACAGCTCGCCTAGATTGCGCATACTTGCACATCATCATGTGCACGAAGAGGGCTTCAGCTGAACATTGTCCTCGTCGCAACGCATGCTGTTCGTCCGCCGGAATTCGCTTCAAGCTTGCAGTTCCCTGCATCCACCATGCGGCGCTGTTCTTACGAGACCGTGAAGGCTCTTGAAAGATTTGGCTCGTGCTTGGGCTAAGGTCGCATGGGCGGCTGCAGCTGGCGATGCTGATAAGGCCCGTTCTTAGCCAGCGCAGAGTTGGCTTTCTCACGCTGGTCTTGTGAGGTTATATTTGTGGGCGGCAGTGCTGGGACTTGCCAGATGCGCAAACGACACGGAGCTGCACCAGTAGAATACAAACATCGTTTCGGTGAAGTTTTGTGCAGGCAGTCGTGGACATGCTGCAGTCCTTTCAGCCCTGATCAAGATGCTTCAGGTGTCTGTGGGGATTACTTTGCCGGCGGTCAACACCACCAACACAGCAGCAGCAGTGTCAAAGGGGGGGATTGCGGCAGCTGCTGCTGAAGCAGCCGGAGCCAGCAAGGACGAGGTGATCCAGAATGCTGCAATGATAGCGGGCCAAGCAGCAGCACAAGATGCTCGAACTGGCGGAGAGCCAGAGGTCCGAGTGGAAGCACAGGCTGCAAACGCAGCTCAAGCCGCCGCTCTCAGGGCTGGGGCGACTGGAAATGAGGCGGCGGAGGCTGGTGGTGAGACAGCTGTACTGGTGGCTGGTCAGGCCGACCGTTAAACTGATACATGTTGCAGCCATTGGCAATCTCTGCACATGACACACACGGACATGCATGGCGATGTCGAGGTGAGTGCACCACCACTGTTGCTTGCAGATGCTTTTTCCATAGTCAACGGAACCGGTTGCTTGAACTGGTGGGGCATCTTGCCTCAACCGTGACCACTTGCTCGCTTGAGTCGTCTGTGCTTCCATTCATATCCAGCCGCCCCACAGACTCGGAGTCTTTCAGGTGACGGTTGCGCTGCCATCACGGACCATGATTCGTGCCTGAGCTCTCGAGACGGCGGTGACCTTGCAGAGCAACATGGTGAACACTTAGAGCTTTGTTGAGCCGTGGGAGTAGCCGTGTCGGCCGACTGCTTGTGAAGTAATGCTGAGGATCAACGGAGTCAAAGTGTTTGGGGAGCCTTGTGTTTGGTGTGGCGGAGAGAAGTGTGGCGTGGCACCCTCAGCCTGACAAGACCAGCTTCAATCGGTGCAGGCGATTCTCTTGCGCAGGCCACCGATTCACTCTGTGTTCCGCGTAATGCCGGAAGCACTCTTCATTCTGGCATGGAGGTGGCATCTTGCACAGGCTGGACTTTGCAAGAATAGCCGCCCGCGGAATAAGCGCATGTTCGTGGCTAGAGGCTAGCCTTTTAGGCGAGGGTGGGGGCACTGCGAATCAAACGCAGGGTGCAGAGTCGGCCAGCAACGGCCTGAACAGCCGAGTGTGTGTGTGTGTGTGTGAGAAAACTCGAGTACTTTGCACATGCCCGGTCCATGACGGTGACGCCGGCAGCACAGGAAAGCGGTAACGTGAAGTGTGTCTGAGCGAGAACAGGCATGTCAAGAAAGTCCTAAGTTTTTCTTCGTCGGTCTCTCTATGTGTCTATGTGTGTACCAAATGCCTGCCCGGCATGCTCAGCGTCATTCACACCATTGCATAGAAACCTGCATGCACAACATCCATCACTCACAGCACAATCATTGTCACCCCCTTTAAATAGGCACTAGAAGGTGTTGGGTTTGGAGAGTCTCCCACCCCTTTCATGGGCTTGTGGCAAGCACTCGCCCCTTTTAGAGTTGTGAAGCCTGCTTTTCGTGGGTTCTGGGCCGGCCGGACATTCCGAGCTATCCGGGTTCTGGGTTGCACCCTTCGGAACCACTCACTCCTTTGGCCTCTTTCGGGCTTTGGAGTTGAGTCATCCCTTTCGGGTTTTGCTGCTCATTCTGTCCTGCGCCTCATGCTGTCGAGTGCGAGTGCCAAAATCCCGCTCATTCCGTTCAGGCTGCAAGTTTTGCTACAACCATGCCCCTTTTCGGGCTTAGATTTTTTGGCCAGGCGCCTCTTTGAAGCTTTGGGTTTCTGCCACCGAGTTTGGCGTTTTTGCGAAAGTTAGTTGTTTTGGGTCTCTGGGTTTGTGGCAGCCAATTGCAGCCAGAAACATTTGTTGTTTAAGGTTTCCGGTCTCTGCACTCGAGGACATTCTTTCGGGTTTGGGTTTCGCAACTGGCGTTGTGCCAGAAACACCCTAAGAAACATGGCAAGTTCATGAGCAGTGATCCACGAACTGCGCCTTGTGCAGCCAAACACTGCAGATGTGGGCAACTTATTCAAAACGTTTGCCCTTCCATGTGGTGTCCCATTGGAACATGTAAACCTCAAGAAGTGCCGCGTCTGCCGTGTTGTTTGAGTTCTCATGCTCGCCGTCACGAAGATGACGCGGGCCAGCGAGTGGCTTGGGCCGTCGTCATCGTGGTAGTGGTACTTGTTGTAGCGGTAGGTGGTGGTAGTGGCAGTATTGGGTGTGGTAGTGGTGCTTGTTGTCGCAGTCATCGTAGTCGTAGTCGTCGCAGTAGTTTCTAGCTTTTTCCGATTGAGAAGTAGCAGAGTCGTATGAGTATCCGTAGCCGTAGCAGTACAGTAGCAGTAGAAATCTTGGTTCCTGTTTGGAGTGGTGGCGGTGGGATGTGGTGGTCGGGATCAGCTCATGGAGGGGAGCCGGGGGGTTCGCGGGATGGAGGGTGGAGCCACAAGGCGAACCTAGTTGCACCCAAGCTTAGGTGAATCGACATGTTCACTACCCTCGATACTGATATCCCATCCTTGTTTTCACCAACTGTTTCGAAAGATTGGGGTAATGGCAGTTCCTGGTGCCGAAGCATGCAGCAAAGCTTTCATGATGCTTCTTGGCACCAGGTGGAAGTGGATTGAGCTTGCAGCTTAAACATTGGAGCTCTTGTGCGTGGAGGGTGGCGTTGCAACCTTCTGGCGAATCCCTCAGCTTCCTCTTAAGGCGAGACTTCTGCGGCGGCCCAGTGGAGCGAAATCCCTGTCAGTTGGCTGAAGCGGACGTTTCGGTGAAAAGTCGCACGAAGGAGTTGGCAGCTGCCTGTCTAGACCTTGCACAGGCCAGCCTCAAAGCCGGCGGATTTCCCCAACGGGAGCTTTTCTTTGTGTCTCATGGCTGCACGATGGAACACATGAAGGCCGAGAGCATCCTGAGAGGTGCTGGTTTGGCTTGTGTGGTTTTCATCGTCGCCAAGCTTAAGCCTGTTACTCTTGGCTTAGGCCGAAGAAAAGCCAGAGTGTGGCAGGAAAAGCGGCAGGCACTCAGAAACAGAACCTTCAACATCATGTGCCAGCGGCTCATTGGCCTGTACATGCGTCTCGGAAGGTGGTGCTTGTCGGGGCGCGTCAGCCCAGGATGCCAGTGGCCAGTCTTCCAAGCAAGCTTCTTCTGGAATCCTTTGGGGCTCATAGTTTTTTCAGACTCACTCAAGCGCCTGGCTCATTTGTCGTGCTGCATCGCAAAGGCAACTTGGACCCAACGAAACGTGCCTTGGATGCACCTGTGCTCACGGACACAGTGTACGGCATTGTGCGATACGAAATTTGAGGAAACTACTATGCTACCTGGACAGCGGCCACATTGAAGGAATGTCTTGAAATCTGCAGCTGGAAGCAGGACGAGAGATTGCGAGGGCGGCTGGAATCGTCTTTCCAATGGAGAAACGGCATGGCTTTGGCATCGGTAGCAAGAGGTTGAAGCCTTTAGTCAGTGGCCCAGCGGAAGCTTTTGTGCTTCCATGGGCACCACATTCAGGACTGCACTGGCGTGGAGTTCTCTGAAAACCATTCCTACTGCGAGGCTGGAATCATCATAGCATGTGTAATTTGCTAGTTGGGTCTCAGCGACGGAGAATGATACCTCAGTTGAGGTCTGGAATGTCCCAATCCATTTCACAGATCCTGCTGCTGGCATCTACGAGTGTTACGTCGCATATCCGGAGTCGGGGCAGCCAGATGGGATCAAATGGCGAGCCTCAGGTGGATTGTCCACAGAGAGCATCGCGCAGCCAACATCCTCCAACCTGACGCTGGAAGTGGTTCTCGGAGCAGTGATCTTGCTGGGCATTGTGGTGGCGATCCTGTTCGCGTGCAGAAGGTGGAAGAAGACTCCGAGAAAAGCCAAAGCAGAGGCTGCCAGAAAAAGAGGATTAGACATCGACCAGCATGCTGGAGATGCGGTGGGTTCAGGCGATGAGATGCAGCCCTTAGTGAACGGGGCGCTTGATTACTCATCTCCTACGAGTTTCCGACTCAGTCGTTCTCAACGAGAGCTTTGTAATACAAGCTGAGTCATTGAGTGTTCGGTTGGCAAGGGTCGGCCACATGTTTTGAAATGTCTGTGTCCTTTGGAGTCGTGAGGTAGCTTCGCGTCAGGGTATGGGGGATCCGCTTGGAACCAATCTGCGCGGCTTGGATGCTTTTGACAACCACTCAGCCCCCTCGTCAGACTCAAACGGACATTTGGGCATCTCTGGTTGATCGTCGGCTTGTCTTCTGAGTTCCTCACTGTCTTTACATGCTAGTGCTGCAGCTTGCTGAATCAGTTCGCGATGCGCAAGACTTCTGTGTGAGGCCTTTCTCTTTTGCGCCATCCGGATCACAAGCTGGGCAGGCTTCCTATGAGCCCTTGGCTCAGGGCGGCCAGCCAATGGACCCTTACAGAGATCCCCAAGCTGGAAGCCAAACCACCTACCTTCAGCAATTGCGGCAGTGGTTGCAGCTTCGTTGCACGCGGAGGCTTAGGCTGCCCCAATGGAGAGTGCAGGTAGCATGTTAAGCTTTGCTCATAACAGCTGATTTGTGTGCGAATTATCCGAGGCAAGACTACGATGCTTGCCAGAATTTGATCGTTTCGAAAACCAAAAGGCAGAGGTTTTGGATTCCTGCCCTGACCAAGCATCGTCGAAGGAAGCGGCACGGTTTCGCGAGCTGGCACAGCTGCAGGCAAATGCACAGGCTGGTGTTGAAAGCCACATATTTTTTCATGGTGCACCTGTTCTGATGGCTGGCATCTGCACGTTGAGCAGGCTCGTTTTGGCTACGCTGACGGGGTGGCCGGCGGTGGAGGTGTGTCTGCAAACTTGTAGCATGCATCCCGACTAATTAACACTGACCCAGGTAAGTAGCCGGCCAACGTGCCAGGCTAGATGTAATTTACATTCGCGGTTTCGGACAAGATGCTGCCAAAGGGCAGCTCCTTGTGGAATCCGTGGCCACCAGCCTCCCGTTTCACTCTGACGACCAGAGCAAGTCGGTGCAAGATCAGAGCTGTGTCTATGCACCCGTGCAGTAACCGTCATTCATCATTCCGGAAGCTTTCCTGACCGGCACAATATCAGGCAGCTCCAGGTCTGAATTTGTGTGTTGTTGTGGAGGTCTTTGCATCGAGTCAGCTGTCTGGACGTGACAGCTATTTGAGGCCGCGGCCCCTCACGCAAGAAGAAAGACAGCTGGCATGGCAAGGAACTTAAGACGCAAAGACAGAAACCAAAGAGACTATACAGGAATCCAAGACCAAAGAGGTGCCCCGTTGGTAAGGACGGCTGCCAACTTCTTCGACGCTGTGTCCGAACAGGTTGCGATGCCTGCACATCGTGTGCGAGAGGGTAAGGAGCCAGCACTAGGGCAGTAGGTCTCGAATGGTTCAGGCCAGCCCAGTTGCATTGTGGATTCTTGGGCCGTCCTCGGTTGGCAAGTCCACGATAACTGCTGGATGCCTGGGACCGCCATGCTCCCATCCATTCTGTTAGTTCCCTTCGATTCAAGGTGGACGTCGCTCCATCCTTTGGAATACTTCGAGCAGGCCGAGATCTGATAACTCGAAGAGAAGCCTTGAACCCTTGCACGTCAAGGCTGGGTGGCATCCGAGCAGCAGGCGGACCGCAGGCCAAAAGCAATGCTGTGCCAAAGCATCAGCGGCTCAGACCCCGTGATGCATCCGAGCTCAGGAGACAGCTTGATGCCGTTGTAGTTGATGGCGAGTGCCTTCCCTCCTGCAAGCTCGGAATGGGTGAAATCGATTTTTTGTTCCGCGGCCCTTCATGCAGCTTTGCAATCATGCTCAGATGCTCCTCTGAGAGGTACATGCGCGATGCGCATGGGGTTTGGCAGGCTTGGGTTGGAACTGATGATTGGCGGTCTGCTTACCCAGTGCCAAGCTCGGCTTGTACTTCCACAGTTACTTCCACCTGCCAAGAGAGCATGTGATACGGATCCAGCGAAATGCTGCATATCTGAAGGCTTTGAAATCGTTCATAAACAAAGAGAAGGACACCATCGAGTAGACATGATGGAAGTCAGTGGCAGCATGAAGCGACTACTACATTGTCTGTGCAGGACGACATGTGCGCTGAGGCGGCCGCAGCCTCGGTCACAACTGCCACCTTTGATGAAATTTACAATGTTTTTTGGCTTGCCATGTTGTGAGAGGGCTTGCGCTCAGGTGCGCTGCCGCAAGAATTTGGTCATTCCTCAGACAGCCCTTAAGCTGCCCAAGGCACGCCTCCGGTTCAACAGCAAACCCGATCCATGTAAGTCAGACTTTACTAGCACGATTTTCGATTGGCCTGCAGTTCGTGCTGCTCCAGCTCTATACCCTTCTTTGTGCTCCATCCTATCTATCCATAGGCACTGGCTGAAATGGAAGACATCAAGAACTGCAGCAAGCTCGGGCATCAAGATGTTTCGGCCGGTGTTGTGCAGTGTTCAAGACCTGTTTTTCAGGTGGGTACACGAATCACGTCCTGGCCGTGGTAGCTCCTCTAGCTGAATGCGAAAGACGAGGGCACCACGGCTAAGCATGCGAGTGCAGGTTGCAACTTCGCAACAAATTGTGCGCAACAGTATGTGCGGAGAAGGCAGAAGCGAGAGCTTACCACCGGTAAGCGATACCAGCCGGACGAGCCGGAACCCAATTGTTGTGCCAAATTTCCAGGTTTGCATGTCAAGTGTCCAGCGGATGTTTTGCGGTTGCCCCCGCGTCGCATGTTCACGAGATACACCGCCCCTGTGAGGTTTAACCAGTCCATATCGGCAATACCTCCGTTGATTGCAGCCAGCAATGGCCGCTTCAGAATTGTACGGCCCTCACCTGCTTTGCGTAGAGTCTGCTAAAGTCGCAGAGGCGCGAGCACATCAGCAAGTCGCTTCGGACGAAGTGCCACTACTCATTCTCCTACTCCTACTCCTACTCCTACTCCTACTCCTACTCCTACTCCTACTCCCACTACTACCACCCCCACTACCACCACTACTACAATTATTACTACTACTGCTACTACTACTACTACTACTACTACTACTACTACTACTACTACTACTACTACTAGTACATCTATATATTCTGAGGCTCACGAGTGCTCAAGCTTTTTCGCAGCCCCTTTCTCTCTCCTGCATCCTCACAGGCGCCATGGCAGGCTTCATCTCAGGTGCTTGAAACTATGGCCTCGCAGCTCTCCGCAGTAGCTGCTGGCCTTGAAGCATTGAGAGTGCAAGGAGCAGAGCAAAGCGCAGCCAACGACAAGAATGCCGAGGTAATCGCCGCGATGCAGCAACGCATCTCACAGCACGATGCATTGCTCACAGGAGACGGCCCGTCTGTGCTGTCAACAGCGGCATCAGTGGCCCGCCCCCAAGACTGGGAGGTGCAGCTTCTTCAAGGATCGGCATCCTCACAGCCGGTGTCTCGCGAGGAGTGTGCCGCAATGATCACGGAGGCGTTGCAGCAGAAGGTCGGCCACGCCTTGCAGGCAGCGTTCTCACAGGTCGGTGCCGAGCTGGTGAACCACGCGGCGAAGATCAACACGCTCGAGCACGAGGTCCGGATGCTGAAGATCCGCACAGCTTGGACCGAGGAAGACCTCATGTACTCACAGATCGAGGCAGCCAAGAGAACGCTGGTGGTGAGGAATTTCCCAGAGTGGGCAACGGCTGCCGACCGTGAGCTCACAGTGGCAGAGGCGCTCAAGGAAAACGGCCTGTCCTACTTGGAGTGGGACCTGACCACCACCACCATGGAAGGCAACGACGGCGAGAAGTTTTTGGCTCCGATCTCCATCCTCACAGTCCCGACCTACGCCGCCAGGAAAAAGGTCATGGACGCTTGCTCCAGGGCTGTGGTACGCTACTGGCATGAGATAAAGGAGGACGGGGAGAAGCCAAAAGAAGCAGCCGAGGGCGAAGCCGAACAGACGGCGCCCACGCCAGGTTCAGCCAGCACGGACCCTCCCACAGCTACAGCCCAAGAAGTGGGAGATGAGGACTTGGAGCTGGAGCCTCCCGATCAAGATGGCGCCGGGCATCACCCAGTTCGAAAGAAGGTTGG
>CAJNDT010001748.1:0-43815 GCA_905221615.1 Symbiodinium sp. CCMP2592
AGAGAAGAAGATGGCTACCTATGCGGACGCTATGGTGGCAACCGCGGGGCTGCTGGCTATCATGGGCTACCCGCGGGAGGTCCAGGGCTATTGGACGGAGCACAGTGAGCGCTCAGTGCTACCAACAGGGTTGGCGCTAAAGGAAATCCCCCCGCAAGATAAGGATCTGCTAGGGCGTTGGAAACCCGAGGGGTCCGACGTGTACGCTAGATCCTTTGCGGGTCGGGTGTCCCGTCTCCAAGCTCTCTTCGCTAAGACAGCTAGGGGGGACGACCGCTACGAGGCGCTCGACGAGCGCGAAATCGCCGCGGATCTGGAGCCCTGGCTGGAAGAGAGGGCCAAGCTAACCCACAGCCAGGCTATCCACATGGCGGCGAGGCTGCGGAAGATCTGGATGGAGGGCCTGCTAGGAGTCCCGACAGAGGCGGAAGAGCTAGAAGTTCCCGAGGGGCCCGGAGAGCCAGTGGAACCGCTAGTGCCCGGGAGTAGCTCCGAGGCCTCTGCAGAGGTCGTGGAACGGCCCGCTAAGAAGCAGGCCAGGGTTCCCGACCGCAGCCAGGGCAGCTATGTAATCGTAGAGGTCCCGGGTGCCATTTTCCGCCTGCACAAGGCGGGCGCTACAGGTTGCTGGATGGGAAAGCGACGTGCTTTCCGCAACGCTAGGGTTTTTGATTCGGTTCCGGAGCCGCACGAGTACACACATGTGTGCAAGCTATGCTGGCCGAACCAGGGGGCTATCTCCGAAGGGGACGCTAGCGAAGGATCGCTCGCTAACTCGGAAGATGACGAGGCCCCAGAGGATCACGCACCGGGGTCCGCTAGCAGTCATCCTTGAGCGCAGGGCGTGCTAAGCCGCCGAACTCGCACTCGCACTGAGGCTAGAAAGGCTGCTAGGTCGGCACCCTCTTTTCCTTTCCCCTCTGTCTCCCTCTCTCTCTCTCTCTTCCCTCCCTTGCGAAACGCCGCTAGTTTTTAAAGGGGGTGTGCTCGGGGGGGGGGGGGGGGGGGGGGGGGGGGGGGGGGGGGGGGGGGGGGGGGGGGGGGGGGGGAGAAAGAAGAGAGTGGAGGGAACCACGTTCTTGCTACATGTCACTTGCTGTGTTGCTCGTGTTGTGCTTTCGTGTTCCGCTAGTGCGCTGTAGGAGGAGCAAGGAGCGAAGGCAGGCGCTAGGAAACCGGGGCCGGGGGACCCCTTCGCTGGCCACCCAGGGAACACAGGAGCTAGGAAAGGAGCCAGTGTCTGCGCTAGGTCCGTCCTGCAGGAAGGAGCTAAGGAGCGGAGGAAGGCGCTACGAAACGTGCGGGTTTGGACCCCGCTAGGCAACAGGGCAACAAAGGAGCTAGGCGCAGGAGCCAGTGACTGTGCTAAACCTCTCTCCACGCTAGCCCTCGGCTTCGCTACCCTAAGGTAGCTAGATTTCAATAGTCGTTTCACCTGATCCGCGCCGTGGGCGCCGCTATGGGTGGCAAAGGAAAGGATGCCACTGCTACAACGCCTAAGGGCGCGGGGCCACCAGGTGGTCCAGCTACGGCAGAGCAGCCCGCTAGTGGAGACTACCTTCCGGAGACCCTCCGCGGTCTTCGGAAGGCGCTAAGGTTGCGGCCTTCAGAGTGCACGGATGGGCTGCACCGCTATCTCGACAAGCCTCTGCTACAGGAGCTGATCGCTATGTCGCAGGAGGCGATCGAGAGGCTAGACAAGGAGTCCCCGCCACGAAAGTGGATAGGGGCCGGGCTACGCCAGCAGAGCCCCGCTAACCTGATGGAGCGGCGGGTTCTGTCCGCTACCAGCTGGGCCGACTTGTCCCAGGAGGACATCGCTAGCCTGGACGAAGCTATGTCCGCGGGCCTCACGCAAAGGTTCGCCGCTACAGAGGCCGCCGCTGCAGCAGCAAAGGCCCAGCTAGACCAGCTTGCTGCTGCTAATGCAGCCGCTAGCGCTGCTAAGGCCAAGGCCCGCAAAGACGCGGAGGCCGCAGCCGCTAAGGAGAAGGCCGAGCACGACCAGAGGGTCGCAGCGGCCGCGCAAGCAGAGAAGCGGAAGGAAGCCGCGGAGCGGCTCGCTAAAGAGGAACAGGCTGCCGAGCTGGAGTACCAGCAGGCGGTGGCCGCTAGCAAAGCCTCCCTGCAGGCCGCAGAGGAGGCCGCTACCACAGATGCAACAGCTACCGGCAGTGCTGACCCGGCGCCGGTGGCCGCTACTGCCGCGGCACCCGCTAGCATGGACCCGACGCCGGCAGAGTCGGCCGCTAGAAGGTTCATGGAGATGGGGCCGAGAGCCGCTAGCCCCTCGCCCCCTCGCGCTGCCAGCCCGGGCCGGAGCCGAGGCAAGGGCGCTAAGGGCAGGCCGGCCGAGGGCAAAGACGGCAAGGGCCAGCCGCCCGCTACGATCAATGTGTTCGACTACACGTGGGGCACGCTATTCGAGGACCCCGACCGCTACCTGGAGTTGCTACGCCGCGAACTCCAGCAGGATCGCGCTATCCAGCAAGCGGGGGGCATGCCCGACAATGTCCGGGCCGCTAAGGGCACGCCAGTGAGCGTTGCGCTAAAGGGGAGAGCCCGGCCCCCTCCGGGGGCCCACGCTAACAGTCTCCCCAGAGGGGAGAGCTACTGGTACCTCGAGCTCTCGTGGTCCGCTATTGACCGCGATCTGTGGCCGCTAGGTTCCTGGGACCAGCGCTTCGAGAAGGGGAAGGGCAGGGGACCCAACCCCCGCTATGGCAAAGGCTATGATGGCACGCTAGTCAAGGGTGCTATCCACCATGGGGAGCACCTATACTCGCTAGGGAGGGAGGACGTGGCACTGATGTGTCGCTACACTCACCCTCCCGCTAACACGCCCCAAGGGGAGCGCGCTAGCGAGCTGCTTTCCATGCTGCTACCTAGCTGCTATACGCAGTACCAGCCGAATCGCTGCCGCTACTCCCTTGGCCACTGGGACGCTAACGCCTGTATTTTCAGGTGCGCTACGACCTGCGAGGTCTGTTCGCTAAGAGCCTGTAACAGGCGGATGTGGTTTAAGTGTGACGACCACGCTACTCACTGTTGTGATGGGTGCAAGCAGTGGAGCCGCGGGGAGGATTGGGGCGGCCGCTAAAGCAGGCAGCCCCTGCCTCGCTACAGGCCCCGGCCTCGCTACTTGCACCCGCTACTTTTGTCTTGCATGTGGCTACTTTTGCAGCGCCCTCTGCTGCCGACCGCTAGCCGCAGCAAAAGTCAGGGGCGTCCCTCGCTACAGTTGCCGGTGTGTGCGCGCTACAGTCATGCTACACACATGTCGGCAGCCAGAAAGAAGGGACGGCTAGAGCGAGAGAGAGTGTCGAGAGTCTTGGGGGGGGGCGGGGCCGGGGTCGGTGGTGCTGCTAGGGCCGCTCTCTGCTGCAGTGACCCCTTTCAGCGAAAGCTATCGACCGGCACTCCCAGACACACTCTCACGCTAGGAGCTTTTCCCCAATGTGCTAGCAGGAATTTTTCTTTTCACATTTTTCCTTAGGGTAGCGTAGGGCCCGTCGTGCCGGCTACCATGGCAGAGGCTCTGGCGAAGAAGCTAGCCCTCGGAAGCAGCGAGCTTCGTTTCCTGCTAGTGCAACATAAAGTCTCGGATGCTATCCAATCCGAGCTCTTTTCCAACGGTATTGATACCGTCGCTAAGTTCGCAGCTTCGGCAACAGATGAGGCGGACCTCAAGAAGATGCTAAAGGACAGCTTTGCAATTGAGCCGTCCACCTCGCTCGCTAGCCGCGCTCAGGCCGCGGGGGTCACCATCGCATGGCGGACCGCTAATTCCCGCTCAGAGCGGCAAGCGGAGGCGGAGGCTACACATGAGGTCCGGGATTGGGCGAAGCCCATCCCCGCTACGGATTACATGGCCATGCGCCAGGCCTTCACAGCTAAGTTCGGAGACCTGGAGGACAAGCAAACGCCCGCTAAGGAGTACATCGAGAAGAAGCTAGGTGAGCTCGAATCTGGCGAGTTCCGAGCGGAGCCGCTAACCGAGGTCATCAGCCGGGACGAGTGGGATCCTGACACGCTACTGCCCGTCTGGAACGGCAATGGCACGCTATCCATGAAGAAGGGCGGAGCTAGGGCCCCCATGCCCTCTGGGCCGGAGCAGCTACGGCTGCGGCTCACGGTCCTCCAGAACACGCTAATTATGATGCAGCTAAAGCACCCCAATCGAGAGGAGCTAAAGGATGTCAACATGGCCCTCTTCGAGCGCTATAAAGACTATCTCCTCGGAGACTATTGCTATGGTCTCCGGTCCAGTGCCGACTCGGGGTCGCTAGTGCCCCCGTGGACCTTGGTCCTCAGCTACGAGCACGCTATCAGGAAGCACGCCTACAAGGTCATGGCCACGGCCGGCTACTCCTTCGGTGCTGCGCTAGTCCTGGCCTACAAGGACGCTAGCGTGAAGGAGCGGCACTTCACGACGCCGCTAGCCCTCCATGCCAAGCGGCCGCAGCCCTGGACCTCCACAGAGGACCGGCCCGCTAAGACCCCCAAGGGGAAGGGCAAAGGCAAAGACGGCCCCCCCAAAGGGGGCAAAGCTAAGAAACGCTTGGGTGCCGATCGCACCCCGCAGGGGAAGCCCATCTGCTTCCGCTACAATGCTAAGGGATGCAAGAATGGAAGCAAGTGCCACTTCGAGCACGTTTGCTCGCTATGCTTCGGCAAGCACCCAGCTACCAAGTGCCCGAGCAAGCAGACCGACGCAGCTAAGGAGGACAAGCCCTCCAACTGACCCGCTACGGCGGCTGCGCCCTCAGTGCCTGTGACCCCCCCCGGGGGGGATGCTACGCCAGACTCACCGGCCGCTACGCCAGCAGCGCCGGCCGCTACGCCGACAAAGCCGCTACGGGTGCTGTACCTCTTCTCAGGTACCTCACGCCGGCTAGATGTGGCGCACTGCCTGCACCAGCTAGCAGCAGAGCTCGGGAAAGATGTGCGGGTCGAATGTGTCGACCTGCTACGGCACGCTAAATACGACCTCAGCCATCCCAAGATCCGGCAAAGCTACCTGGACCGGATCGCTAGCAAAGAGTTCCATGCCGTGGTTCTCTCCCCGCCATGTGCTAGTTTCTCCAGGGCGCCTTGGGCTAACTTCCAAGGGCCCCGCCCGGTGCGCAGCTACGAGTTTCCCCGAGGCCTGGAGACGCTAACACCTGCAGAGCGCGATCGAGCTATACTAGGCAACATTTTTGCGGATTTCAGCTTTGAGGTCGCTAATCTCGTGGCCGATGGTGCAGCTACCTTCCTGGCCATGGAACAGCCCGAGGACCTTGGTGCCCTCGCTAAGGGCCCGCGCAAAGGAGCACGGCCGGCCTCTATGTGGCAGTGGCCGCCGCTAGCCACCCTTCTGGAAAAGGGGCTACGGACCGTGGCCTTCCACCAGGCTAGTTTTGGTACGCCATACGCTAAGCCTACACGGCTACTCCTGAAGTGTTCTTCCGCTATGCCAGACTTTGTGCACGAAGGCCTGCCGTGATATGACAAAAAGGGCTGCTACACAGGACCGCTGCCTTCTGCTACTACCTTGGGTCGCATGTTCAAACGCACCGCTAAGGGCCCCTTCAAGACCTCAGGTTCCGAGAAGTGGCCCGCTAGGATGTGCCAGTGGCTGGCTACCCTAATCCTGGACTCCTGCCAGCACCCTGCTACCGCTGCCCAGGGGGAGGGGGGTGGCGCTAGGCCGGAGTGCCCGCTACCCGAGACCTTCCCGACCTGTGAGCCGGAGGGTCCGCGAGTGCTAGGGGGTTCAGGCCCACCAAGGACCTGCCAACAGCTAGGTGGCAACAAGAGCTACCACGATGGTGGGGGCCTCTGCTCCCCAGGACGCTGGCCCCACGCTACCCGCAGCTATGCCGATGGTCCCAACTGGAACTGGCTACGGGAGAAGATGATGGAGGTGATCCTCGCTAAGGTGGGTTCGGAGGCGGAGCTAGAGAAGGAAGCCTCCCGAATGGCGGCCGGAGGGGCCAAGGGCTGTGCCCTGGCTAGCTCCGAAGACCTCCAGGAGCAGCTACGCTTGATCTGGAAAGAGTGGCTGGAAGCTAACGACCTGGGGGACCCGGAGCTGCTGAAGGTGGCACCGGGGCAGCCGCTATACCTCCGCCTCATTCGGGCGCTACTGACCGCGGCCGGCGATCCCGACAGGGACTTCCTCCTCCAGGCCGAGGAGGGGCTACCGGTGGGGGTGAGAGACCCGCTACCACGCACTCCCCACGTCTTCGAGGAACAGCTAAAGTGGCCTTTGGAGAACGCCCCTTGGGAGGCGGCGCTAGCCTGGGTCCCGAACTACTCCTCGGTGGAGGAGTACCGGGAGTTCGCTAGGGAGAAGTTCGAGGAGGACGTGGCGGAGGGCCTCATGGTCAAGATGACGCTAGGCGAGTTCAAAGCCCGCTATGGCGAGCATCGAGCCATCGCCGCGCTAGCTGTCATCGTCGAGGACGAAGCTAGTGGAAAGAAGAGGATGATCCACGACGCTACTCACGGGGTCCGGGTCAACCACCGCATCAAGTGCAGGGATAAGATCCGGGCCCCGGGAGCTAGGGAGAAGAAGCAGCTACTTCGGGAACACATCGACGCTAACGAGGTGGCCTTCTCCGTGGTGGGCGACATCGCTAAGGCTCACCGACGCTACAAGCATGCTGAAGGAGAGCATGGCTACCTGGGGTGTCAGATCGACACCGAGGAAGCTACACCGGGGGACCCCGACAGCCAGACGGTTTACGTTAACCTGGTGGGGACCTTCGGGCTATCCTGCGCGAGCTACTGGTGGACCCGCATAGCGGCGTGTGGGCTGCGGCTCACGTACCACCTGCTAGGGCCATCGTTCCCGCTAGACATGCTCCTCTATGCCGACGACCTCGAGTCCTTGGGCCGGGGGGCTAGAGGGCGCATGGGGATCCCGCTAAGCTATCTCTTCCTCGCTAGTCTTGGGTACCCCTTCAAGTGGGCCAAGACGAGGGGGGGAGTTCGGGTGGAGTGGCTAGGCATGGAGACGGAGTACTCCACCTGGAGGCTAGGTCTGTCTCAGAAGAGAACCGACTGGCTAGTGGAATGGCTACGGAAGCTAGTCCGTGACGGGAAGTGCGAGGCCCGGCCCTTTGCTCAGGGGCTAGGGCGCCTGGGGTTTGCTTCCATGGCGCTAGACTGGGAGCGCCCCTTCTTGGGACCGCTACACGCCTGGTCTTCAGCCGTACAAGGGAAGCTGGGGATCCTCACGCTACCCACGATGATCCGCGTCCTCTGTGGCTGGCTAGCAGACCGTTTAGCAGCGGGGGGCCGTCTCCAGAAGCCGGCCCCGCTACTGGACGGGGCGGCACCGCTCTCCTTTTACACCGACGCTAAGGCCGAGAACGGACGTGCCTGGATTGGGGGCTTCCTCGAGCTAGTGGACGGCTGCCACGGTCCCTGGTTCTCGCTAGAGGTGAAGAAGGAATGGGCCCCCTGGGCCTTCGCTAAAGGAGACCCGAACAAGGTCATAGCCGCGCTGGAGCTACTGGCTACTCTGGTTGGCGTGAGGCTCTGGGTACCGGAAGGGGATGCTAAGAAGACCTCCAAGGTGGCCATCCGTGGCTACACTGACAACCAGTCCAACGAAGCGCTACTGAAGAAGGCTGTGACGACGAAGTTCCCATCGACCTTGGTGTTGATGGAGCTAGCAGAGGAACTCTCCGCTAAGAACTGTGAGCTTCAGCTACAGTGGATCCGCAGGGATCTGAACCAGCTAGCGGACGACCTCACGAACGAGAACTTCGCTAGTTTCTCCCTGGACTTCAGGGTGAGCCTGGAGGGGGAAAAGCTAGAGTGGCGCGTGCTGGGCCGTCTCCTCGAACACTCGGCTAGCTACTTCCAAGAGCTAGGAGTGAGGAAAAGGACCGGAGAGCCGAAGGCTCCGAGGTTCGCTAAGAAGGCCCGTAAGCTAGGTCCCTGGTAGCCCTACGGCTGCGCAGGAGATTAGCTAGCCAAAGGCTAGAGTTCTTCTCCGGGCTAACGCGGGACTTCGCCACAACGCTAAAAAGAGAGAAGTTCGTGTTGTCCGTGCTACTGCGTGAAGCCAGTTAGCTTTAGCTAGGCTTGCTACGTACTCCCCGGAGGTGTAGTGTAGGGAGGTGGCGGGAGGATACGCTAGCTAGTGTACGCACTCGTGCCGAGGGACGAGGTACGACAGTGTATGCTAGCGCTAGTATCCCTTTGGGAAACATCGAAGGTGTTTCGCTAGAAAACGTCGAAGGGGTTTTCCTCTGAAGCTAAACAGAACGAAGCTTGTCTGTTTGCTAGAGTGTCTGCACATGGCCGGTGAAGCAGTGCTACTCCGTGGCCATTGTGCTGAAAGGCCCCCAGCTATTGGGGGGCAAATTTCGAGTGCCCACCCAACCCACCCTGGAGATTAGCTAGCCAAAGGCTAGAGTTCTTCTCCGGGCTAACGCGGGACTTCGCCACAACGCTAAAAAGAGAGAAGTTCGTGTTGTCCGTGCTACTGCGTGAAGCCAGCTAGCTTAAGCTAGGCTTGCTACGTACTCCCCGGAGGTGTAGAGGGAGGTGGCGGGAGGATACGCTAGCTAGTGTACATCATCAACATCATCACCGTCATCATCATCATCATTATCACCATCGTAGTCATCGTTTACTTGTACAGGCTTTTGTTTTCGTTTCTTTTTTGTCCGTGGATCCAATTTGTGTTTCCCTAATTATTCCCCAAACAGGAACTGTTAAGGGGTCCTCTCCTCAAAAGAAAAGGGAACGCGCCTGGCGGGATGGGTGGCACGCGGCTCGGGAGCTGGGGGCCCGCGGAGTTTGGATGGGTGGCACGCGTCTCGGGAGCGGCACGCGGGGTCGGGAGCTGGGGGCAGGGGAGTTTGGATGGGTGGCACGCGGCTCGGGAGCTGTGGGCCCGCGGAGTTTGGATGGGTGGCACGCGCTCGGGAGCTGGGGGCCCGCGAAGTTTGGATGGGTGGTAGTTTCGATTTTTGGCTATGGCTTCGTGGTCTTGTATTGTTATGAAGCATAAACTATTCTATTAGTCAGGAAGGCCTGAATAATGCATTTGGTGGTGCTGCAAGCAAGCAATATTTTGCCGTAAAACGCATCTGGCTTGTCACGGATGCTTACGCACTTGTGGCCAGTGTCCAGGCACCAATCTAATTTCGATTTTTGACTTTGCTTTCGTGGTCGTTATGCCGTCACAGATTTCTGCAAAGGTGTTAATGCAGGCACGACTTTTGACTTCGTGCCGATCGCTGCTTTGAGTTTATTCGCTGTTGTAAACGACCACTATAACATGTGTCTCTCTTGTTTTTTACGTCAATACTGTTTGGGGTCTTCGCCGGGACTAATTCATATTATTCATTTCAGGGAACATATAGCAGTATTCGGAAGAGGTGCCATGTGTTGTTTTTGTCCGACTAGGGCTGTTACCTTGATACATACATGCTCCCCCAAGCAAACCCTGAACCTCATACCTGAACCATCATGCTTAGAACTCCAAACCAGCAACCCTAAATATCATAAATCAGCAACCCCAAATGCTAAAGCTTAAACCTAGTGAGTGTAGTCAACACGCTGGATGCGTCCCACGGCCCTTGAACAGACGACTCCTGTCTCCTTTGCCAGGCTGACGTGCCAGCTGACCATTTGGCGGCCATCTTGCTTCTGTTTGCAGCGTGTCGCTTGTGGTTACAAAAAAGTCTTCCTCTAGTGCGCTAACCGTAGTCTTTGTTCCACGGCAAAATTCTGCAAATACAGAAGACGCAAAAAGGGTCTGGACCGGCGAGCGGTAGCAACCCGCGCTTTGACCGGCCGGTCCCACGGACCTGTTCGACACGAGGACGCCTGGCATCCTTATCGCGGTAGTACAGAGAAGACACAAATCTTCGGCATTGTTCCGTCACGAATCACAGAGCCGGTAGCGAGCGGTAGCAATCCTCGCTGTGACCAGCCGACACTTGCTCGTAAACAGAGCTTACACCGTGCGTGCTGCACAAAGCTTGATAGCAGAGCCGGAGATGCAGTGCAGCTGTAGCGTTTATTGTTCTGCTGTTGCCAACCACCCCCTCTATGACGACGACGACTGCTACTATTACTACTCTTACTACTACTACTACTACTCCTGCTGCTGCTACTACTACTACTACCACTACTACTGTACTACTACTACTACTACTACTACTACTACTACTACTACTACTACTACTACTACTACTACTACTACTACTACTACTACTACTACTACTATTCTACTACTACTACTACTACTACTACTACTACTACTACTACTACTACTACTACTACTACTACTACTACTACTACTACTACTACTACTACTACTACTACTACTACTACTACTACTACTACTTTTAGTACTACTTCTATTACTGATGCTGCTTCTACTACTACTACTACTACCACCACTACTACTATCTACTACTACTACTACTACTACTACTACTACTACTACTACTACTGCTACTACTACTGCTACAACTACTGCTACTGCTACTGCTACTGCCACTGCTACTGCTACTACTACTACTACTACTACTACTACTACTACTACTACTACTGCTACTGCTACTGCTACTGCTAAGGTTCTTGGCTTTCAGCAATGAAGCTGATCTCGGAAAACCTGAGACTCCGCATTAGGAACGTATGCTCACTAGCTGGCCCGCGGAACCCCAACGAAACCCAGCTGTAGGCTGCAGGATGGTGCATGCCCTGTTGCTCTTGTGCACACTTGTACTTCAGCAAACTTGTGCTCGAAGCCTGTCCGTGATCGTCCGGGACTGCCAATCTGAGTCCAGGCCCAAGCGAGTCTGTGCCGCTGACTGCGAAGCTGTTGACTGTTGCCTTGACTCGCTTCAAGCCTCTCTCTGCCCGTGCATAGCTGGCCGCTCAAGCATCACTTTAGGTCTTCGGTGTGCACCTTCCACAGATTCTCAGCCGGATTCATGGCGCCCAGAAAAAGGGGCGGATCTGCCGCGGAGGCTACAGCCAATCGTGCAAGTGCCAAAGCCCGCACAGCAGCGCCGACCACGTGGCCCACTGCTACCTCGGATTCGATTGAGGACCTGTTCAACTCGACGGATGAAGATGGCCCATCCCACTGCCAAGGCCTCCGCAGTGCCACCCAAGGCGACACCGAAGGTGGGCCCGGGCGGCCTGCCGGCCGGCCCGCCGCCACCGCTGCCGGTCAACCGACCAGGACCTGCTCCAGGAACACCTGCCGCGGCATTTGGCATCCTTCGATCGAGCCCAGGGACGGATGATGTGCACCGTGGACCTGTCACAGGACCCTCGTTTTCTGTGGAAATCACGGTACGAACAGCACCGGTCGACCGCATGTGATACCAATGGCCAGTGGCACGGAGATGAAAATCAACTGCTAGTGCCTGTCTGCCTCTGTTGTCACTGCACCCCACTACTAGGGCCCTACCTGCCTCTTAAGTGTACCCCCCCCCCAAGTCGCATGGCGGACCGTACGGCTGCCTCCTCTTGGGAGGCCAGCCGGCTCTCGGACCCTCCCACCAGGACCCCGCAGGGTTGGTTTGCATTCGACACACAGGCCTGTGGCTGGGAGCATCCGGTCGACAAGGATCAGGCCTCTGCCCCAGCACATGCAATATACACTGTGCACAGGTTGGCCGGCTCGCGGTCGCCACAACCTCAGCCCGAGTGCATGGCACTTGCTGAGTGTACACCTCATGGCAGCCATCCTGTCAGGCCCGCCCTTTATCCACTCCTATGCCTGCCGTGCCTACAGGCCGGCACTCGTGTCTCGTGCCGATAGATGCCACTGCAAGTACAGCAGCTTTCTCCTAGGCTCTGCTCCGCCTGTGCCCTCGCCAAGCATGTGGTTCCCTCCTTGGTCCGTGCTGCATGCTGCATCTGACTTCGTCTTGCCTTGGTGTAGCTATCCCTGGCTTGATTGGTTGACCCTGTGCCAGGCCCAAGGATACATCGTTTGGGGTACATGTCCTTTCCCTTCAACTCCCCAACTTTGTCTCAGCCTGTCCAAGCACCAATTCCAGCACTTAGCCATCCTCAGGATACAGGCTTGCCAGGCGATGCGGATTGATTTTTCCCGACACTGCCTAAGATCGGTAGCTATGGGATGGGATGCCAGACAAGGTCGCTGGAGGTATAAGCCGGGACAGAAGGAGCGTCAGGCTGCCCGTGCCGAACGGGAGCGTAGGGACGAAGAAGATGAGGCCTGGGCAGTGGTTCAGCAACTGGCCAGTGACGATCAGGACCCATCTACAACTGCAAGTGGCTCTCGTCCGAATACTGCCCCGCCTCTGACACTTTACTCTGCGAAGCGGCCACGCCGTACTCGGACCCTGGGGGTGAACCGTGCCGGTGCCACGCGAGGAAGGGCGGCATCCTCTACTGGGCCTGATAGGGACCGCGATCCTACTACAAGCACTTCGCGGGCTCCTGCGACATCAAGGCCAAGATCAGGATCCCCGTACCTCATCCCAAGCCGAAGAAGATGCCCAGGCTACCACCGAAGCCAAAACGGCGCCCTCAGCCGAGGAGCACACTGGCTGAGACGGAGGCGGCGGAGGAAACCATGGCTACAATGCAGCCCAAGACCCCGCCAGCCAAGATGGAGGCCGAAGACGACATGGTCACCGTGGTGGTGGAAGACGAGCCTTCTCCAGCACGCAGACTGCAACCTCCTTCCCCGAGGCCTGCCCTGCTCCGGCCCAGACCACGTCGCCACTACACGAGGACACGGCACTGGTTGCAGAGCTTCAACCTGTTCGTAGACGCCGAACCAGAACAAGCTGGCTCGCTAGGCCGTCTGGCGATCGCCTTAAGTTTGGCCGGCGACTCCCGATACCAATGGGCAAACGCTCCCCCTTCCGTGGATGGTTCTACCGGCGCATCGCCACGCAGCGGGATGTGGTGACCGACCAGAAGACAGGCATCCGCAACTGGAGGGCTGGCAGGTATAGCTGGGGACTCCACCGGCCCTGGTCCCACAGCTGGCGACTGCTCTACCAGGACATCAACCGCATCCTCCTTTATGCCCTTGAGGGCACGGCACAGCCACTGGCACGACTGGAGCGACTCTTCATGGCCTACAGGTTAGTGCTGCCAAAGGAAAGGTGCCTGATGTCCTGACAGTCTGTGACATGGTTTCACGTCAGATTCATCGTGCTCCGATCATGGCTGGTCAAAACACATGTTGCATGCCCCTGCCCTGTACGGTACTCTCATGGCAAGCTTACCGTTGCTCGTCCCTTGCCGTCTGCCCAGGATACAACAGACCAATTGGCGGCAAGGCATCAGCTTCTTGCCGACGTTCTCACACTTGCCACTACGACAGGCAGGCTCTGCTGCCCTGGCACGTTTTGCACAGGTTAGATCCCGGCAATTTCACAGGTATGCGTGCGCCACTGGCAGGAGGCCACCGGCCCGGAACTCCTGGTGTTGTGAGATATATTGGCCCGTCCCACACATTTCATGACTTGCAGGGTTGGCCACATGTCTTCCTTCAACAGCAGCCGGACCCTCCGCACAGCCACAGCCCGGGCTGCTTCATCTGCCGGCGTGTTCCGGGTAACAAGCCCCCACGGAGATTTTTGTGCTCGGCGTACTACGGCCAATCTATGCCCACCGCCGGAAGCCCAGCACCTTGCCGTGAGCGCCCTAGACTGCACCAGTGCCCCTTACACGATCAAGGTCTGCCTCAAGCATCAGGCTGTGCCGACATTGCTCCTGACCAGCCCGCCCTCTCAGGCAGTGACTTCCCGCAGGACAGTGGACCACTCGGAGACCCCCTGCCTGGACCTCACTGCCGCATCTGTGTCAAGCCGGGCCCCTGTAGCCTCCCATGCCGGCCCTACTTGTGTGAACCTCGTGTGTCTCCACCGACAGGTCCTATGTGGCTCGTGCTATTCCGTCGCAAAGCACCTCCGTCACCGCCCTGGGAATACGACCTCCCTTTGAGCCTCAAATTTCCAGTGTGTTGGCAGGACCCCGTGGGACCTCTCAAATGGAACCAACACAACAAAATCGGCCCATGGAAGGACACTGGAGGTTGCATCTAATCTACCCCATAGACCTTGTGCCATGCTCTGCTGCATGCAGGAGCACTATGCACTACAGGCCGAAGGCATGCCTGAGATTTCGAAGCCTGCCTCTTCTAGTCCAGCGACAGCGAACACGCCGCTGGAGCAAATGGACTAGTGCGAACCACAGCCCAGTGTGCCACTGTGACCGCAGGGCGTACATATTGCACCTGCTTTTTCGACTGCAAACACCCAGGCCTCTGCGAGTTCGGTGCTATGTAGTCCGTCTCCCCAGACATAATCCTGGCTTCCGAGCCCGACGAAAGCCCCGTAAGCCCCTACACTTGCTGTCCCTAAACTCCGGGCACATGTGGTCACAGTGTAAGAGGTGGTTCTGGCGAGACCTCTCTTCCGAGCGGGGTTTTTCATGCATCCGCATGAAATTGCGATGCCATCGACAATTGCATAGCTACGTTCTCACAAATCCGAGCCATTTGGGTCCCAAGTCCCAAAGCTCCACCGACAGATGGCATTCTCGACAATCCTTTCCAATTTCTATTGCGCGTTCGAGCTGCCAGAAAACAGGTGGAGCAGAACCGAGGGTCGAGAGTCGTAGCCGAGGACTCTCAGGACCAGCATGTCAGTCTCTGTCTGCTGGGAAGCCTAGGCGTGAGAAGCAACACCTTTTATGTTCTTGCGTTCAAGAGGCGCTGGCGGACACACGTGTCCCAGCCCAGAGTCACCACAGTCACTGTTTCACCTGCACAGGGCATCCGCTGCAGCAGCCTCTCTCGAGCACTGTCAAGCAGCCCCTCGTCTGCCCAAAGCCATCGCGTCGTCCGAATCGACCTTCATATCACCTGGCAGGCCCACTCACCCGCCTCCTGCCTTGCCTTTGGTTGTGTAGCTGTCCCACAGGTGCTCTCACTTGCCCGACCGTCCTGCCTGGAGCCCAGGCGACTGCCCGTGTGTCTGCCCCGCTCGGGCAATACAGCTCGGCCAGGAAACGCTCCTACAAACGAGCTATCCGTCGAGCAGCCGCATCCAGTGCCGGTGGCACCCGCTATCGTGGACGCTGGCAAACTTTGCATCAGCTTCACTCCCAGCACCACTCTCAGGAACAGACTACCACCACCACTGCGCCCCGAGCTAAGGCCTGCACTGCCCCAAAGGGGCTCCATGTTAGATTCCTTAGTCTCAACTGCGGTGGCCTGTCCAGCGAGGTTTACCAGGAGCTGCTCTTGTCTCTGGCAGCACTAGCCCCAGACAGGCGACCACATGTCGTCGCAGTCCAAGAGACTCACTGGGCTGAAACGAGTAACTCTGATTATGTTACAGGCCCGTGGAGGGTCCTCAGCTCACATCGACACGGCTACAAAGCTGCTGGAGTGCTGCTCCTCGTCCATAAGGCATTCTCTGCTGACTGTGTAATCTCCACGGCGGAGCCTTACCCAGGCCGTCTCCTTCATGTCCGCTTGACACATATGGCCTGGGCCCTTGATATCTTGGTCGTTTACCATAACGTCCTATGAACTGGCAGAGCTCTCCATCCAAAACCGCCGTCGAGGCACCGGACTCCCAGAGCTCACCGCCGCAGACAGCCGCCCAGGTTCGTCATGCTGTATGGGACAAGCTTGATCACACTCTAAAAACCTTCCCCGCCAGACACACACTACTGCTCCTAGGAGATTTTAACACGCCGCTTGCTGCCCATCCACGTGCAGGTCGCATTGTTACCAAGTGGAATAGCCGTCTCCCCGCCGATGCCCCGCTCTGCACAGGCCCATCCCCTGGCCCGACAGACTGGCCGGAACCCCATGACCATTGCGGCATGGCGAGCCGGTGGCAGGCATGTACCCCTTAGTGGTGTCCTCCCCTTGATCCGGTTTGCGTCCCTAAATAAGCCACCAACAGTGCCACGCTCCTGGAACAAGGAGGACCTCATGCAGCTCCTCTCGGAACCGCAGTGTCCCCAGGCTTTACAGCTGAGACAATCGGTGCACCAAGACATCACGAGCTGTCGGTCCATCCAGGCAATCAATGACTGCCTCACATCTGCCCTGCAGCTACACCTGCCATCACGAGCTGGTAGTGCGAGGCTGGCATCCTGGCAATCACCGGCCATGCAAGGCGGCATACGTGCCATGTGGACCCACTACCGACAATGGCGTCAGGCGGCCAGCCGTCAAACCTCCACAATTTGGAAGGCGTGGTTTCACTTCGCCAAATTCCAGAAGGCCCATAGGGACTTTCGCCGTGCTGGCAGGCTTGCCAAACATGCCTGGTACTCTGACAAGCTCCAGGAACTGGGCATGCATGCCCGTCGGCACAATATCCGTGCGCTCTACCAGGGGGTCCGGCAACTGGCAACTGGCACCCAAGCAACGGTTTACTCAGGTACAGCTACGATCTCCCCGGAGAAACAGGCTCAACTGCTCTCGGCCCATCTTCGCAGTAGCTACACTGGTCAATTCTGCCAGCCTGACCGTGCTGCAGTCTCGCAATGGACACCGCTGCGCTGTCCAGTGCACTGGCAAGCCTCTCAGTGCATAAGGCTGTTCCGGAGCATCTGGCCCCCATAGCTGCCTGGCGACTCTGCTCAGAAGAGGTCATGCCGAAGTTGTCTGAGCCCGTCAACAACCTCACGACCGTCGATGAGCTATGGCACGCGGCCTGGCTCGCGCTCATCCCTAAAGTCACGCGACCAACCCTTCCGAAGCACTTCAGGCCCATAGGGGTCACGGAAGTCTCAGGTAGAATTGTCTCCAAGATCCTCCAGAATCGCTTAAGGCCGTTTGTCCTTGAATATTTGAAGGATCTACCCCAATTCGCTTATGTTCCGGGCCGAGGCACTCTCGACTCAGTTCTCCGCGTACAAGCTCACTGTCAGGCCGTGATTGACTCCTGCATGTCCACGGATTGGACAACTCGCGAGGCACGAGCTGGCATACCCAAGCCACAGGCCGCCGCTGGAGGCCTGCAGCTATCACTTGACCTCAGCTCAGCATTCGACCATATGGAATGGCTACACATCGCCACTGCTCTTGATGATGCATCAGTACCCACTGAGCTCCAAACTCAAGTATTGGAATGGTATCGCGATATGAAGTACGTCCTTACTGTACAAGGCCAGACTGTAGACATTTCAGCCAGTCGGGGCCTGAAACAAGGTTGCCTCATAGCTCCGCTCATATGGTCCCTGGTCACTGGTCGCTTCCTCTATGAACTTGCCCTTTGTGCAGATCCCATGTGGGTGACGACCGATGTCACGACCTACGCTGATGACTTTCATGCCGGAAGCCAAATCAGTTCATATGTCGAGCTCTGTCGCCTTGAAGTACGCCTAGGTCAGCTTCTTGATATACTCTGCGCAGCCGGTCTCACGGTCAATGCCCAGAAATCTGCAGTCCTCTTCCTCTTCAGGGGCAACTTTGCTTCCAAGTGGCTTAAGCAGCACCTGAAAACCACCCCCGACGGGCCAGTCCTGCGGCTACGCACGCCAACAGGTCGGCTGTTCGAGTTTCCAGTTGTAGAGGTTCACACGTTCACACCTATCTAGGGGTCCGAATCAGCTACAAAAACCCACGACTTGCCACCCTGCAGCATCGCGTCCAGCTTGTACAAGCCGAATGGTCCAGACTTCGGAAAGTGGTGTGCTCCAAACGGGGCCTCTTCCTCAAAGACCGGATTAACATTTGGAGAGCGAGTATACCACCCATGCTTACTTACGGACTTGCTGCCACGGGTTTGCCAGCAGGCGGTCTCCACCAACTCCGCACTCTGTACCTTCGACAACTCCGTGCCATCCTCAGATCCCCGGCACACCTCAATCATGTCAGCAACGAGGACATTCTTCGCAAGGCTGGTGTGCCCGATGTCGCCGAGATTGTCGAAAGGGATCTGGCTCGCTTACAGACCAGCCTTCAGCACTTACAGGTGGCTGACTCCTCTCTTCTTGCACCACACGTGCTGCGCTTCGCTGAGGGCCTTCAGCTCTCGCTGACTTCACAACCTCCCGCGCGCGACCACGCGCCAGGCACGCGCGAGTGTGAACCTGAGGCCATTCTGGAATGCCGATACTGTGGAGAGACCTTCTCAACCTACCATCTTCGGAGAGCCCACGAGGCCAGGAAGCACCAGGTCCGCACACCCAAGCAGGCCGTGCACACATTTGACCGATTCAGGCACAGCATGGATGGTATGTCGATATGTAGCCTGTGCAGGTACCCGTTCAGGAAATGGAGCAACCTCCGAAACCACATAGCCAAAGGTCAGTGCCCCTTCCTCTGCTCCAACCAGACAGGGTCCGTTGCCACCAGGCCTCAGCTGGAACCACCCACACTGACTGGTACGGACCCCGGCTCTGAACAGGTGCCTAACCCACCTCTACCCGGCACTGCCACTACTGTCCCAGAGGCACCAGTGCTGCCCCTGATTCTCAGGCCGCACGTCGTGACCATCCTGCGTATGCAACACTGGCATGCTTTGCTTGACATGCCTGAATTGCAGCATGAGCTCACTCATCATTGCCCTCTGTGTCGACAGTGGTGTGTGGATACCGCAGCAGTGAAGCGCCACATGACTGTCCAACATGCGGAGTGGGTTGAGCAGTTTCCCAAGGTTGTAGAGCTCCTTAAACCCTTCCGCCGTACCATAGTCTTTCCATGTAGATATTGTAAACAGTCGCAGGTTAACCGGCACACACACTGGCGGTCCTGCATTGTTCTTCAAGTTAGCTGCTTTCTACAGCTAACTCTCGGCAGTGGACATGGAGGAGGCCCTGGAGATGACCGCACAGGAGAGACTCTTCTTCGGAGGGGTCTGTCCATCGCTCCAGTCCAAGAGGGAACGGGAGGAAGGCCCCTCGGAGAAAAGACCGCGGACTGCAGACGCTCTAGCCTCCTTCCAGTCACCGGCGGCTGCACAGATGCCACAGGCGCCGAAGGGCAAAGGGAAAGGCAAGAACAAGGGCAAAGCAGCTGCGAAGGGTCAATGGGGGGGCTGGAATCGACAGTCAGCCACCTGGAGCCAGGACCACTGGCCCGCGGGACAGGGAGCGTGGAACACGCCTTGGACTTCGGAATACGGTCTGCCGGACATGGTACAGAAGCTAACCTCCTTGGCGATCAAACACGAATATGCTATCAACAGCATGATGCAGGATCACACGCTCTACCTCTTCGTGAAGCCAGGGGACGAGGGGCTACTTCCAATTCTGTTTGCCACCTCGGAGAAGTGGAATGCCACACAGCAGACGGATCCGTCTCAAATCACGGAGCCACTGCGTCTGGTCATGATGAAGGCATTTCGAATCGAGCTGGGACAGAGATTGAAGGCCACGAAAGACCAACCGGAATCCACGCAGAAGGCCAAGGAACTGGGCTGGCTGACGGACCAAGGCCAGTGGAAGACTCTGGTCTGGGATCCAACGGCACAGGATCTACGCGAGAAGCAGGGAGGCAAACTGCACATGACGGACGAATTGATCGGCCAATCCGTGGAGCTTCGCAGGATCATCACGGACGAGACCCTGTTTCGGTTTCAGTCCCTTCGGGGACTGAGCCGGGCTCCGCAGACGGCGTGGATACAATTGGCGATCGAGGTCAGTGTCCGGGACATGGGGAATCGCGTATGGGAAATCCTTCATTCCTGGATAGGCTGCGCAGCTTTGCACATCATGGGATGCCGCCTTCGACGCGAGCGAGGCGGACTATCACAACAGGCCAGAACCCTTCGCGGGTGGTGAACCGGCCTGGACGTGCTCCGCTTGCACCTAAATCCCATAACCTCCCTAATGCTGCCACCCCGACCCCACCTTGTAGCCTGTCTTGCTGGAATGTTCGCGATGATATTCCAGGCCTGCTTGAGATCCTACAATGCCTTCTGTGGCCGCTCTGGTGCGACACCGCCAGGTCCCAGCATGTGCACGGGTTGCTTAAGCATCTTTGGCATCGAATCCGCACCACTCCTGACACTCCGATTTCCCTCAAAGGTGATCTACTTTGGTCTGTTGTCGCGGGGGGAATACCGTCCACGGCACAGGCTCCACACTTGCGTGCACAACTCCAATACCTGCTACAACAACTTGCACCTGGTGATACGTCAGGTCCGTGGGAATGGTGTGCACAGGGGTCACTGCTACACCTGCTTTCGAGCAGGCCGACTTGACGATTCCCATGCCAATTATCTTGCCCTTGCAGCCTGCTCCTACCGCAGGTGGCTTATGGGGATGGGGAGACTCTGCATTCAGGCCGAGGCTTCGCACTGCACCGTCCACCTTGTATATGTACGTGCATAACCATCGTGCAGGCTCTGCGTTGGTCACCGGGCCACACACTCCATGCACATGGTTAGCTGCTGCTGGGGAGGCCTGTCCGCTCACCATTGAGCCAGATGCAAGCCCCCCGTACCAATGCTTGTATGAGGTACGCTCAATCGTCCTGCATCGGCCATCCGGGGATCCATGCAGTTACCACGCAGTGCATCGAAAACTGTGCGACGATATGCTGACATCCTTTGCACCAGCATTAACCGAAGCTGACCTGCGTGATATGTGGCCATGCATCTTTGTGCTACGACGACGCTCCGGCCAGGTACCTACTGGCTGACAGACTGTGGTGACTCCCTTTAGTTAACGTTTTCCAGCATGTGCAATCGACACTTGCTGTAGTTGCATCTGGCAGTTGCTGCGGCCCATGGGCACAGCATCGAGCTCCCTGGAGAGCTCCGGCATAAGACCGTGCTTCTCGCTAGGTGGATTGCGTCCGCTGCGTGGGGAATGAATGAATACTGCTACTGCTACTGCTACTGCTACTGCTACTGCTACTACTACTACTACTACTACTACTACTACTACTCTTGCTGCTGCTGCTGCTACTACTACTACTACTACTTCTACTAGTCGTTTTGCCCGTCCCGAGTAATGTAGGCATCCTGATACCGGCTTGAGCAATCGAAGAAACAGGGTGTCGGCGAGCGGTAGCAGCCCTCGCTATGACCGGCCAGCACCTCGATCCCCATATAAACCACATAAACCGTATAACTTCGAAAGGAAAACATATAGCATGCTGGGAGCCCCGCAACCGCAACTTCACCGAGCGCTGCAGATTGAATCCTGGTGGTGTGAGAAAATGCAATATTTGAACTGCATTTCGCAGCTGTACGTAGCTCGATTTAACAATCCGGAAGACCTCTTCTGCTCCTCACTGTCTGCTCCTGAGTATACTAAACGCCACCCGTACGAGCTTGAACCCGATACGCTTGGCAATCGTGTCGCCACTTATATTGAATTCATGTGTGAAAGATGCAATCATTAACGGAAATTCGCAGCTGTACGTGCAGTTCGAGTTAGAATCGCTCAACAATCTGGAAGACCTCTTCTGCTCCTCATTGTCTGCTCTTGAGTACTAGACGCCACCCGTACCAGCTTGAACCCGATGGACTTGATGCGTTCTTCCCATTTCATCGCGACCCCGTCGCCCACTCTGTTCCCGTGGCTAAACCCCGGTCCTGCAATTGCTCCCCGGCCGCAAGTGTTTCGCAGCCCCGCACGTATCTTCGTATTCCACTCGTTCCCTCAGCTTACCGTTTTATTGTCCACCTGTTGGCCGACAACTCGCAGCTCTCAAGCTTCAAGCTTCGGCAGACCGGTCTCCATCCGTTTCCTTGGTCGCCACCCGAGGACCCTAAACCGATCCTATACACCAGGGCTCAAGCTACCTGCAATTGTTCCTCCTGCTCTTCAGGCAATGATGCCTTCCACCCGAGTTTCCACCCGTTGCTGGGCTGACATGGTGGACGACGACAACGAGGCCGGATCACGTTTAAACGGCAACACATTTGCAAGCAGACATACAAGTCTTGGAAGGTTAGCCTTTGGGATTGGGCCGAGTTCCAAAAGGATTACTTGGCTACGCGGTGTCGGCTTACCGTGTTAACTCCGGTCTTCAGCTCAGCTCTGTGCCTCTTTTCTTGTCTGGCAACATATGCCATGCGTGTATCGACGGATTATCGACGGCAAGGCAGCCGTCGTCATCGACGAGGTGCCGGTGCAAACGCACTACCGTCGTGATGTTATGACTACCCTTGCTGAGGCCTGGAAGCGAAACTCATTTACCACCGGTCCGAGCAAACCGACCCTAAATCGATCCAAGAACGTGCCGTGCCCAGCTTTCAGCGGTCTCATGTTTCCACGCATCGTTCGTCCTTGTTGGTCCTGACGCGGTGAGCAGTAAACGTGAACAAAAACAGGTGACAACAAAGCGAGCAGAACATCAAGTTCGTCGTTGGCATGAAGACGTGGACACGGTCCTTGATGCTGCCTTGCGGCGAGCAGAGGCCGGTCAACTTCTCTTCGTTCGAAAACTTGTTTTTCGCGCGAGTTCTCGCGTGCACTGCGCCACTTAGCTTTGCTCCAAGCCACTGGCTGTAACTTGTGTCGAGGAAGAAGCATCCACCGCCGCCTGTTCCCTGCTCAGCTTCAGCTGGGGTGTTTGTCCGCAAACTGACCACGGCAAGAACAAGGCTAAGCAACTCCATGAGTTTCAGTACCACTCGTTCAGACTTTAACTGTTCCTTTCTGTCAAGGTGCACACGTGGACTGCGGGCTCTACATGCACACGCAATGGTGTGTGCTGCTCAGGTTTTATCATGTCGCGGCGATACATGCAACTTGACAAATCCTTTCCTTCTTCCAAAGTACATCACAAACAAGAACGGCAGACTGCGGAAAACCGCTCATAAGGTAGTGACATGCCCGAATTTCCATGTGAATGAAGCACTTTCATTTCCACGCGCCAAAACACGATAGCATGTACTGAACGGACAGAAGCGACCACTTAACGAGTATATATGAACGAAACGACCGTGTATGTAAGCCATTGGGAGGTGATTGCTTCCACTGGGGGCGTGCTACGAAGTTATTCCGAAAGCATTTAATCCGATCGAGGCAGGTCCTGCAGTGCACTTGCAAGTAGTCCAGTACATGCTTATAAATCGGTCCGTCATGCTCTCCCTGTCTGCAGGCTGGAGGAGATCAAGTTCTGCACCAGTGCAGGTTTCAGTGTTCCTCCTCTTCGAGGTGCTGGCGTCGGCTCTCCGTCCATCCCGTTTGGGCAACCATCACCTTCCAATTTTGCCTCAGCTACCATTCCTGCAAGTGTGACAAGTGTGAACTCACCAGTGCGATCACGTCGTCCTCCTGCGTGTTCCTGCTGCAGCCCAACCTCTATCGCCGAGGAGTGCGAATCCATCCCTCCACCGTCCTATAGATCCACGCAGGCGTCGCTGCAGAATCTTCGGAACCATGCCGACCAAGCAACTGCCACGCAAGCCACACTCCTGGACTCGCCGAGTTCCAGTGGCTGCCTGCTGGAGTGCCACGTGTCACGTCGACACAGTACCCCAGCTGCATCGTCCCATAATTCCGCAGCAGCCAGGGCCAGGCCGGCGGCAGAAGCCAAACCTTTGTCTGTGCGACTAGACAGAGTTTTCGGGTTGCGACCACCAATCGCCACCCCTCCTGCCGGGCGCCTCCGTTCGCCCATGCGCGGCGGCATGCACTCCGCCACCATTCCTAATGCCTCGCATCTTTGTGCTCGTCTGCAGCATTTAGGTGTTCCAAGTCACATTGCTGCCGAGGCTGCGACCGTCTGCGGCAGCCTAGAGGAGGCTGCAGCATGGTCCTTTGATCCACTAGACACGGCATCCTCACCTCCCCGGAGCAGAGCCCGCAAAACGCCAATGTCGCCAGTCGGCAGGCTGGAGCGCTTGGGTTTGCTTCGACCTTTGGCTCAGCGGGCCACTGAAGCCTATCCCAACGATCTGTCTAAAGTCGTGTTGCTTTGGTTCAAGACTCCGGATGATTCAAAGCTCCGAACCTTGAGGCTGGTTGCAGTGCCACCAATTGACTCATTGCAGCGCCAGCAATTCACTCATAATTGACATGGATTTATTTGGGTTGATGCCGACAGTGACACAGTCCGCTGCTGTTGGGGTTCAAGGGATTGCCAACACCCCCCGCCGTATGAGGCAGCCAAGCCACCCAAGCCAGCACTACTGCTACTGCTACTACTGCCACTGCTGCCACCCAAACCAGCACTACTGCTACTGCTACTACTGCCACTGCTGCTACTGCTACTGCTACTACGACTGTAACTAGTTACTACTACTACTACTGCTACTACTACTACTACTACGCTACTTCTGCTACTATTGCTACTGCTGCTACTACTACTGCTAGTACTACTATTACTACTGCTACTGCTACGACTACTGCTACCCTTACTGCTACTACTACTACTACTACTACTACCACTACTACTACTACTACTACTACTACTACTACTACTACTACTACTACTACCACTGCTACTACTACGACACTAGTACTACTACTACTACTACTACTACTACCACCACTGCTACTACTACGACACTAGTACTACTAGTACTACTAGTACTACTAGTACTACTACTACTACTACTACTACTACTACTACTACTACTACTACTACTACTACTACTACTCGTACTACTCGTACTACTCGTACTACTAGTACTACTAGTACTACTAGTACTGTACAAGCTAGGCAAGGGACAAATACGACGTCAATTGCAAAGTTTTGGTGTATTTTGGTAAAGCTTTAGAAGTAATCCAATGAGATGGTCTGGTGTAGTTTCGTAAAGTTTTAGAGGTAATCCAATGAGATGCAACCTGCGTTGACAGATTTTTTGTGCGAGTCCGGTGGAGCCGGGTTGATTCATTCTGCAAGTCTGCTGACAGCCGGTTTGCTGACAGCCGGTGCAGCGTGCAAAAGAGGCGAGACGACAACAGCGCGTGCAAAAGGCGAGACGAGAGCCAGGGCCCAGATTAATGTAAGGAGTGAAGTAGCGAGACGACAGCCAGGGCCCGGATTAAGTGTAAGGAGTGAAGTAGCCGGATTGAAGGAAGGACCAAATTGCAGTGGTTGCAGAGCCGGATTGAAGGAAGGACCGAGTGAGTGAAGTGGCCGGAGCAAGGCCTCTTATTATTAGTCATAGTCTTGCAGTGGTTGCAGCAGTCTCACCGTTTCACCCCTTCGGCTCAAGGGCGTAGTGCCCCCCCCTACCGCTCGAGACTTGTGGCTCAGAGAGATGCCGGGGGTAGTAACTGTGCTTAGCGCGTGGGAACACGCGCATAGGAAAGTCTTTGCAAAGAAAGCAGGTTCTAGGCCTTCAGAAGCGAGGGTAAATGAAAGGAATCCTATTACGGGGCCCAGACTTTGGAAGTGCCACTTCCGGAACCCCCTAAGAAGCAGAGGTAGCTCCAGAAAGTTGCCCCGTGACTATCTCAAATCGCAAAGTCTGATCGGTTTGCAGACTTCTGCAGACTTTTAGACGAGAGTGCAAAATCGTTTGATTTTGATCGTTTGAACTAGCCATAAGCCGTCAAATCAAACAATGCGAGTAGTAGCCTCCCACGTTCTACGCAAAATTGAAAATTATTTTAATGTATTGATGTCATACTTATCCCTTGCCTGGTGAATTTCTCAATTATATAGTTTTACGTTACGTAGTACCCGACTGTACGTTCTGAACGAGCCGGCTGGAGTAGTAGGAGTATTTTTTGGTCACCCACCTAGCACGGCTATGCCAGTTCCGCGGGGCTCTATGAGAGCGACGACGACTGGAAATGCATTCGACGAAATCCTCAACAACTGGAGCAGTACCGGCTTTCACCAAAAACAGCGAAAACACAATGTTAAGGCCACGCATTATGACAGTCAGTACCGATCCACACAAACAACTGTACACCCCCGTAGCATGCACCGACTACGATGTCAAGCACAACAACACAAGTAGTAGTAGTAGTAGTAGTAGTAGTAGTAGTAGTAGTAGTAGTAGTAGTAGTAGTAGTAGTAGTAGTAGTAGTAGTAGTAGTAGTAGCTGCGAACGGACTGCGATGCCTTGTCAAGTTCTAAGGTGTCACTATAAGAGCTGTGAGCAAGACCATGTAAAGTGCAAGGGAAGGGGGCACGCTACGCGTCCCTCGACTCTAAGGGGGCACGCTACGCGTCCCTCGACTCTAGGAGTAAGCTTGTGGACGTGCTGCGCACACCGCATCGCTTCTCCTTACCTTTCTATGTGACCGCCCACGCAACGTTTGGCTCAAGTCAATGCCCATAGCTAAGTGCTATATGTGTCTTCTATCCTGAGCAATCAGAGCTATCCCGTGCACAGACGAACCGCCGCCGGCAGCGAGTGCAAAAGGAACGGCCGCCGGTTCTGCCTGCATAGGATTGCACGTGTGGAAGTGTGAGAGAGACAGGGTCCAGTCTGTGGAGAGTGCAAGCCAGCCACACCTATATTCATTACAGCTCTGGTGGGGAGAGCAGCAACACAATCGAGATCAAATCCCCACGCAGGTTATCAGCCGTACGCGGCTCTGCCTTTCTACAGCAACGACTACTTGATCTACTACGACCACAATGAACTCAGGATCAAGCCAAGATACGACAATGACTTTCGGTGCCGATGTGGCAGCGCCAGCCGTTGGTGAGTCAACAGCTGATGACACAGTGGTGCAATCCGTTGATAGCTCCACGGAAGATGACAAAGGTCAATCTTCTGCGCTTGCCATTGCAAAGGCAGTTCCCAAGGTGAAAGCAAAGAGTCTACCAAGAGCATCTACGCCTTCGCGTCCGACATCCACAGGTTCGAGGACGGGCAAGGCTCCAGAACGACGAGCCGAAGCGTCTGGTTTTCAGGCACCTCGGACTACGTCCAGGGCCAAGGACAAAGGAGTGAAGACCTTGGAAAAGAAGTCGAGACCATCATCTTCGAGAAGCTCTTCAGCACGATCAAGGACTTCGGCTACTCGTGGGCGTGACAAGTCCATGACTGGAATCGGATGGTTACCAATCAACCACGCGATGCTGACGATCTGGATATGACTCTGGACACTATTCCTGCACGTGGTGATGCGTCATCGGTGACCACGCCAGCCATAGCCGATGGTCCGAATGCCTATCAGGAACTGACGATTTCGCAACAGCTCGAAGCATCGAACCTTGCGCAGCAGATGTACTATCGCAGTCAGATGCAAGAGTACGAAGGAGTTGTCCAGACCCTGATGGATAAGATCAAGGAGATGCAACAAGAAGATGAAGGATCTGGGATTCGCATCGAAGAATTGGAACGACAACGTGACCATGCATGCTTAGCCATGAGGCACATCAACAATGTCAATCAGGAGATGAAGCGAGACTATGAAGCAGCTTTGTTTCGCATGGATGAACAGAACTCTGCTCAACAACGTCAAGCACACGCCGTTGCCGAGGAGTTGGCTCAACAGCTACACGTGTTTCGCACGGAAGCAGCCACTAACTTTGTGCAGTTGGAGGCAAGAGCGCAAGGCGATGGTGAGCTTATGGCACGTGAGTATGAGCGTCTGACTCATGAACTTCATGAACATGCCAGAGAGAACTTGTTCCTCCGGTCGAACACAGCAAGTTCGGAACAAGCCTTACAAGCAATGCAGGAACGATTCCACTTGGTCAAGAATCAGGAGTTGCGGGCCGTGAACGAGATCCAAGGGCTAGCTGGGAACAGCGCAGCCATTGATCAAGAACGACTTCGGCTTCGTGAACGTCTTGGTGAAGAGGAAGAGTACCGCAAAATGGCTGTGAGGAGGATGCAAGATGCAGAGGACCGACTTCATCAGAATGAAGATCATGCAAGGCGCGCATTGCCTACCTTGCACGACGAGCTGAGTGAACTCAGGAAAACACTCAAAGCACAAGAAGATCTTCAAGCGAGGACACGCAGCGAATTGGAGGCAGCACGGAACTCCAACTACCATGGCGGAGTGACACGGCCTTCGAGCATGCCCATGTCTTCGAGGACTACTGAGTCTGGCTGGGAGCACGTAGGAAAGGAAGTAGTGCCTGCATTTTCCGTAGGAGGTGAGGTACGATCCCCTGAAATACGGTCCCCAAGTCAAGTTAGTCCAGTCGCCAAAGAGAAGCTCGCATTCTCGGAATCGGACAAGGACAAGAACCTTGCGATGGATGGAATTCCATTTACCGGTGGAAACTTCTTCACTGGCCGCATTAAAGGTGAGGTGAATAAATCCTATTCAACGCCAATCGTGGCGGATGCAATGCCCGAGCACTACGTGCCAGGTATTAGCAGCCCAGCACATGCGCGTTCCACGCCTAGTGCAGCCACTCTGTTTGGCATACCAAGCGGATTTCATGGGCAAAGTAATGCGGCAGCCGTGCGTGATCGACAGCTACGCGAACTCTTGGAGGATCGCGGGATGTTGGGATCGAAGTCCACAGCATCTGCCAGCTCCTCAAGACCTGTTGGTATCGACGGCATTATCGCATCTACGAAGGGCAACGACCTCATTGGTCCCCCTGTCGCCTATGACGATTCTATCCATGAGGCAAGGAGGCGTCAGATCGAGAAAGAGGTCGCGGAACGGTACGAAGAGAAGATTGCCGATCTGCGAAGCGAAGTACTCAAGGCCCAGAGAGCCGAACAGCGTCTCAGAGCTGATCGTGATGAGTGGAGATTATTTGCTGAAACGATTCAGGAAGACAATGGAGACGATGACGGCGATGAAGCTGGCGACGAGAACGGAGAGGGAGAGCATGATGAAGGAACCGGCACGGGGTATGATCCTCCAGATCCGCCTGATGATGACGATGATGATAAGAAGAGAAGCGGTGGAGGCAAACCTGACCCGGATCCTGACCCTCATGCGCGTGATCCTGATGGAGACGCAGATCCTGAAGTCACAGAGGTGAGAATTTCCAGGAGGGAAGCCGATAAAGTGACCGTTCCTCCATGGCCTACTCTCACTCACCTCAACAACTGGCGATCCGTATGCACGGCGAATGTCTTAGGAGCATCAGCCGACCCAAATCATGAGGACTGGATGTTATGGCTGGCACCAGCGTTCAACCCATTCCCTGATGTCGAAGCACTGAACGATTCAGGACACAAGAAGTTCAAGAGCGTAGACGTCAAATTGGGGATCGCCATGGTCGCAATGCTACGCGCTGGTGGTGACAAATCTGCTGATCTGTACCTGGAGGTGAACCGGAAGGCCAACGATTACATCAGCAGGCCCGAAGGGAAGATCATCAAAGGACGACAAATCATTGCGATGATGTATGAAAGTTTTCGAACGCATGATCGTCTCGACATGATCATCACTCTCGAGTATCTGGTGAAGCTCCAGTACCAAGGCGACAACAAACTTCATACGTTCAAGCAGACGTGGTTGGAAGTTCTGGGACGGATGAGGCCAGAAGACATACCATCCAAAACAGCTCTCCGTGATTGCTTGTACAGCAAGATCAAGGACTCGCCCGCAATGAAGATGGAGTTGGGCATGCACTACGAACACTTGCCCTACAATCATGAAGACCGATCGTACGACAATCTGATGAAGATCATCGACCGTACCATCATGCGGAGACGAGAACAATCAAATCTCACTCAGACCCAAATTGGCTTGCGCCAGATGCTTGAGGGCAAGGATTTGCTCGCTGCACCGGCCAAGGTACCTGAGAAACCAACGCCTAACGCAGCTCCATCCGCAAAGGTCAAGGCTTCGCCGACCAAGCCGGATAAAGCAACACCTGTGCTACCTCAAAGCAAAGCGAAGAGTCATGCGAAGACCAAGCCAAAGCCCAAGAAGAAGACGAGGAGTGAGTCAGCGGACAACAGAGGCGACAAGAGCAAGAAGCAAATCCGCTGCAAGTTCCATTTCACAGATGCAGGGTGTCGAAATGGTGACAAGTGCCCATTCAGTCACTCGAAGAAGACTCCAGAGCGACCCTTTACGCCGAGGACGAGAACTCCAAGTCCGTCTGGAGGAGGAGGAAATAGGATATGCTACTCTTTCAAGAACACAGGCTCGTGCTCAAGAGAGAATTGTCCTTTCAAGCATGAGGCAGCAGCTACCCCAGCTCCGGAACCAAAGGCAAAAGCTAAAGCCAAATCCGAAGCAAAGGCAGCTCCAGCGAAGCCGAATGCCAAGGCCAAGGCACTCCCTGCGGCACCCGCCATCAGATTGTGCCGAAGGTGGAATCCATCAGCCCCGGCTATATGGAAGCGATCTTCAAGACAAGATGAGGAGGAGTCAGATTGTCCATCCGTTGACAGCGACGCTGATTCGGATTGTTCAACAGACGACGAATCCTCGGGACCGACTACGTCGACCCGAAAAGAGATCAAGCGTAATGTGACATTCGCCGATGACGTGAAGTTCATTTCTTCGTGTCCTAGAAGATCGAAGAAGGACAAGGAGCGGAAGGTGAAGTACGTCGACATGGAAGCGCTTGTCAACAATGAGAATCGCGCCGTGAATTTGGAGTTCGCCAAGCATAAAGCGAGATTGAGGGCACAGATCATGAGAGACATGGTTGACGACGATGATGATCAATGCGGAGATCGAGTTTCATTCGTACGAATCCCAGGAACGTCTCGGGTGGAAGAAGTTTCCTTCTACGACGGTGAGGATTCCATCGTTGAGCGTGAACTCGATGCTGCGCACAGCAAACGGATCATCAATCAAGGTGTATTCAAATGCATGGTTCAACCAGTCATCCTCAAGAAGAAGATCAAATTTCTCATGGACACTGGGTGTGGCCATGACCTCATATCTCAGAAGAAGATCGAGAAGCATAGTCTCGAGACACTCGTGACTCCAGAGCCCATATCATTTCAGACAGCAAATGGAATCACCGATACCGATCTCGTGTCGAATTTCCAGACTGAGTCGTTCGAGGAACCGATCAACGCTTATGTGTTGGATGACACACCGTCGGTGCTTTCCATAGGTAAAAGATGCATGAACTTCAACTACGGGTTTGTGTGGCCACCCGGAAGGGAACCATTCATGATCAACCCGCAGGGCAAGAGAATATCTCTGTTCGTGAACGGTGACATCCCGTACATTCGCGCCGGGAGTTCCAAGTCACTGGTTCATGATGATCCGGAGGCCAAAGCGATCACCGAAATCTTCAAGGGTGTGCTAACCGCGGGTGATGTTGACGTCAGTGTCGCAGCTGCCGCTGAAGCTGCACCGAGCGAAATTGAAGCAGAAGAAGAAGGTGACGATCATGAACGACCTCCTGATCCTGAACCCCAAGAACCTCCTATAGAAGAAGTACCAGAGTCCGAGGCCGGACGACCTCCGGACGACGACGAAGGAAAAGGAGTGGGTGAAATTCCATTGGACGGTGACGATGAGGTGATCATTGATGTGGAAGGCGACGGTGCGCCGAGCCGCAAGGCCAGAGTCGGAACACTGAAAGCCGAAGCCAAGACGTTGGCACATCTGTGTACTCATCGCTACCGCAATCCATATTGCGAATCGTGCATACGCGCGAAGATGAAGCACTTGCGGACACAACGAGGTGCGTTTCAACGTGTGATCAAACACTGGGGGGATCTCGTGACGTTCGACTTCCTCGATATGCGCAAGGCCGCCGAAGCGGGTATCGGACTCGATGATGGAGCACGTGAAGTTCTAGTCATCAGAGACATCGCCACCAAAATGATCGCAGCAATTCCCACGGCTTCAAGGAATACCGACGAGGTCGTCATGGCCATCAGACGCCTAATGGGGAGACGCAAGATTCATATGGCGTATAGTGATGAAGCACCAGAGTTCGACTCAGCTATGACGCAGTTGAAGATCGTGATAGATCATTCCCTTCCAGGGAAACCCAGTAACAATTCACTCGCTGAACGATCAAATCAAGAAGTGATCAACACGGTCGCAGCATCCATGCTACACGCCGGATTACCCGCCCAATACTGGTCCTTTGCGCTGAATTGCGTGATGCAGAACCTCAACATTGAAGACGTGGAGGGCGATGGTGATTCAGCATGGAAACGAATGACTGGAAAGGACTTCGAGGGAAAAGCCATACCGTTTGGGGCCAAAGTCTTCTTCAAGCCGACGGATACAAGGCCGAAGACATATGGCAACAAGTTCGATCCAAAGGGGATCCCAGGCATTTTCGCCGGATACATCATCACTGCTGGTCAAGGATGGTCCAAGAAGTATCGCGTGTGGGACATGAAGGAATTTGCCAATGCGAACTTGTCGATGGACGCATCTGTTCCCAGGAAGTTGATGAGACCGTACGAGACAGAAGTTATCTACTTCCCAGAGGAGATAACGTTTCCCCTGAAAGCCGAGTACGAGAGGATGAACTCAACCATTGAGGGACTCAGGGACAACGTTGACCTCGCTGGCAAGGAGATAAAAGACGTCGATGACGGGGACGACGGTCCGCCTGGAGGAAATGGTGGGAACGAGGATGATGATGATCAAGATGGTCTTCTTCCTCCACCGGATCCCGGAGAAGATCCTGACTTACAGGACATAGATCCATCTGACATAGAGACGGAGCCGTCTGGCGAAGTCTTCAAGTCAGTAGAACATGAAGCTATTGATGCTATAGGAGACAAAAGACTCGAAGAACTAGACGAAGAGCTAGGTCTACGTGCAGCACCGCCTCCTTCTGAACCAAAGGTTACTGGGAAAGATCGGCGATCGCCCCGCGAAGTCGGTCCAACCGGTAGACTCATCCCCGAAGGAGACATCGAAGAACCTGGAGAGATCATTAAGATCTTGAAAGAAAAGAAGTTGGCTCCTGAGGAGATTGAACATTGGAGTACGGGGAAGAAAGGGGACGGCATTGTATATCTCACTGATGATGGTGAAGCCTGCAAGATCGATAAAAGGGGAGTTCCATACAAGATCCGAAGCGACGGTCGACGAACCCTTCCTACACGGCGACCTATCCATTCCTATTCTCCGGAAGCATGGAAGAAAATGAGCGAAGCGGAGAAGAAGGCAGCGTACAAGAAAGAAAAGCGAGACAAAGCTCGAGTTGCCAAGAAAGACCGGAAGAAGGCTGTGATAGGAAAGAAGATAGTCACCAAGATTTTGGACAACATGATCTTTCCCAAGATTGTTCCATGTGAAGAAATTGATCTGCAACTCAACGTGTCCATTGACGACGACGATGGATGGTCCTGGGCACAGTCCTATGTGGATCAATACACACAAGAGCAATTCTTGTCAGACGTCGTGCCGGCCGTTCCGGCGCATATGGTCATGGATGATAACTGGATTCCGTCTATGCCGTGTACGACTTCTCACAGAAACGTACATCGGGAAAAGAATCGTGCAGGAGGATCATGCTTCAATGCCATGGTCACTCGACCCGTCACACGCAAAGAGATGGTCAACAATCCCAAGGCCATGGAAGCTTTCATGAAAGAATGGAAGGGATTGTGGGACCAAGAGGTGTTTGATTTCTCAACTACGCGTGAATATGACGACGTCGTCGCTGAGGCAAAGAAGAAAGGTGAGAAAGTACATATGGCGCGAGTACATGGACTGATATACGAGAAGAACTATCAGCTCAAAGAGGACGATCCTGCCAGGAAGTTCAAAGGGCGAGGTGTACTACTCGGTGATCAGGTCAAAGACCAGAACATGGAAGCCGCATTGTTTCAGGATTTGGGGAATTCCCCGGCTACGTTTGACGCCTCACGGTGGGCAGATTATTACGGATGCCTTCCTGGCAACGATGTCCAGATGGCGGATGCTATCCAAGCATACATTCAGGCGAGACTATCGGGCACTCCATGTTGGGTTGAACTGCCTGATGAAGCCTGGCATCCATCTGCGAAAAGGCATAAATTCCGTAGACCTGTGTGTCGCCTGATCAAAGCCCTATATGGACATCCTGATGCAGGAACCATGTGGGAACAACATTGCCATACCGCGGTACAGAAAGTGGGATTCAAGCCGATTGGCGACGAATGGCCATCATTGTATTTCCACCCGCAGATGAAGCTCTTACTTGTCATCTACGTGGATGATCTCAAGATGGCAGGGCCCAAAGAGAACCTGCCCAAGGGTTGGGACATGCTGCGAGAAGAACTTCTCGATGCACGTGGTGTGGACACACCATGCCTGTTGATAAGGATGGTCGGCTTGTTCCGCCTCCACCTATTCCCAAGGCGCCAGAGGAAGAGGAGATCAACGAGGCTAATCGCGGTGCACTTGCTCCGCAGGCAGCAAGCATTCTCATGAAATTGCTTTATGCCGCGCGCATTTGCCGCTTTGATCTTCTGCGCAGTATCAACAATCTCGCGCGCAAGATCACGAAATGGACCAAGAAGGAGGATGCTCTTCTTCATCATCTCATCCGAGCCCGCCCAATGCCCAGCCAGAAGCAGCCCCTTCCAGTCCCAAAAACCCCATTTCAGAATCAACCCGGCCACAACCCCCAGACCCCCATGCCCTCCCCCTTATTTCATAACTCCTACCCCTTCAGATATCAACCCCTAATCAGAGCCCGCCCCCACCCCCAAATTCAAAATATAGATTCAAGAAAAGAAACTACTCAAAATTTTCGATCAAAACATTCATGACACCAAAACCTTCTATATCCCCAGGCCAACCTCCCCAAGCCCCCCGCCAACCCCACAAACCAACGCCGCGCAATACCCCAGCCCCGCGCCCCCCCGCCTCCAAATTCAAAATATGAGTTCAAAAGAAGAAACTGATCAAAATTTTCGGTCCAAATAATTCGGTCGAAGCTGAACAATTTCTATAGAATTAACTCCAACACCTCCAACCTCAAACCCCTTAATTTCAATTACACCAGCCCCCCCCCATCAACTTTCAATCTACCCACGGCATCTGCATTGGATGGATGCATTCTATCTTTCAGGAAGGTTACGTTTCTCTTGCCTATGAGGTCACTGCCAAGATGTCAGCGGATATACACACCAAGTCGTTCAAGGATTCTGTGTCCTGGACACATGCGTGTCAGCTCATCAACATTTTTCCGCCGGCCCTCATTGGCTCCCAAGAGATTATGGATCTGATGCGCCCTACTCATACACAAAGCACGGATGAGAAGGGCCAACAGCATTACTCGTTCAAGAGCGAGGTGCCTTGTTTTCCTTACACGCAGACGCCGATCCTCCCTCAGGTGTTGTATCGCGCTGGATTGTCGAGTAAGGAAGGCTTGCAAGAACATGACAGTGTGGACCCCATCCTGGTTGTCAAGTTCCCGCGCATGCTGCGGGGGCCGCCTTCCGCGTTGCCGCCTGGTCGCTACCTTCGGTCGACTTGGATTCTTCGTGAAGGGCAGTGGCACCAAATGGAGGACCGTGCTGCTATCCTTGATCAACCGGGCAAGTTCGACCGCTATGTGGAGCGTGCTGTGTTTCAGTACCATCCGGTACGGGGGCATTTGCGCCCAGCCGCTATTGCGGACGTCCTTGCGCCGCCGTTTTTGCCTCCTCCTGAACCGCCTTTGGGCCAGTCTTATGTGCGCGCCCTGCCCGCCAAATGGCGAGCGGTGGTTGTCACACTGGCGCGTGCCATCCATGGGGGGTACCAGGGCTTTACATTACCTCTTTGTTTCAACGGCCAGTCCAAAAGTCAAGCCTCCCAATTCGGCTATGACCAATGGTCGTCAGTGTACGAGGATGTATGGCATGATGCGGCTGAACAGAAAAGGGAATATCAAGGATATGATGGAGCAATTGTGCCTCACGTTGTCAATTTCGCCGAAAACAAACCCAAGGAGGGCCTGGTGATCCAACTCCTCGACCACGATGGAGGGTTGGTCCATACTTACAAGAATCCTTACAGCCGGTGGAAATACCGTATCACTATCAAAGATGCTCCAAAGGCAGTGACGGTGTGGACATTGGTAGGAGTCGATGAGGAGAACTGGTGGAATGAGTATGCTCCTGGCAAGGACTGCATTGCGCAGCATGCTCCCGATTCTCACTACGACCCTGGGTTGCAAGTGAATGTTCTGAGTATGGGGCGAGAAGTTGACGACGCCATGTGTGCCTACCTCTTCGATGTGGTGGAAGCAAGGAAAAACAACCCTAACTCCGTGATCTTCATTGGTGCAGGGGTGTTAGGCAAGAATTCGTGGCTGAGTCGGAAAATCGCTGACAACCCTGAAAGGGCCAAATTGCGGACAGACTACCCATGGGGGGAGGTCGTCCAAAGAATTGCGCGCAGAGCGGCATCGTGGGGGTTCCAAATCATCATCGAAGTACCTCCTCGAGTACAAGTCCAGGAAACCAAGCAGTACAAGGGACTTCAGGAAGATGCCATGTGGAAGAGCATCAAGATCCAAGGATGCACTCACGGGCAACGTTATACCTTTCGGGATCCTGTATCTCCCGGAACCGCCGTTGAGCTCGGCTACTGCAAGGATGAATGGGAGTACATTGCCGCAAACGTCGCGTTGCATCCTAAGTCGTCTGACGTGTGCTCGTCCAAACATTTGCACATGACCGATTCGGACGCTAAGGATCGATCTGATAAATGCGAGTTGACTAGCCAAATCTCCAGGAGATTGCTTAAAGCCTTGAAATTTCAGGCAACGGGCGATGGGAGATTGGTAGCAATGCCGTCGAAGGCTGGTGGACGAAAGCCTGACCGCATGATTGTTGACCTCTGTGGCTTGGGCAATGGCTACGCCGTGCCTAAGTCCACTAAGGGATGCGCTCGCATAACTTGCAAGGAGCTAATTGGCTCTAAGGCCGATGAGGACAGCCTTATCGGTGCGATGAAGGACGCGTGCCGGAATGACCTGCGCACACCTGTGCTATTCGTGGCATCGCTTTTGCGATCAGGTGTTGGTCCTGGAAGTAGTGAAGGGGCTTGCGTGGGGGGTGAGAAACGTTCCGGTGGGAAGTACAAGGTTTTCAGAAGTGTCTTGAAATCTCTCAAACGCCTGCTGAAGAAGTGTGCGGAATTTTCCGACGTCTATTTTTCGCTTGACATGCCTTCTTCATGTTCATGTTGGTCTTGGCCAGAGTTGCATGCTCTTGTCTCAAGTGGCAAGGTGACGAAGGTTAAGATTGATGACCATGTTGGTGCTGGTGGCGATGGTGGTGGACGCAGGATCATGTTCTCTAACATGCCTGAAGCGGATCGTTTGATGGTGAGAATGGATGATTGCTTGGACCATGAATCGAAGAGCAGTTTGTCGCAGCGCATTGATGTGTCATGGCGGTCGATTGCGAGGAATGTTCGCAGCCTTGTTCGAGCTCATGTCAGTGTCAGTCATGATGCACATGAATCTGAGGACATTGCATGGCAGCAACGTCAGTGTATAGACGCTGATGAAGGGGCTATAACACAGCCCCAACTAAGGAACAACTAAGGTCTGACCCGACGGATCGGGGAAGGGTGCCTCTTACAGAGCACCCGGAACCGTGAAGTCGCATAGGGGTAGGTACTTCTCTCCTACGGAGGAAGGACCGAATCCCGAGCCATGGGTGAAAGCTACAATGCCTACGAGCTGGCCTTCGAAGGAGTGGACCATGAAGAAGTTTTCCCTTCTGGTGGGATGATGCGGACGTTTCTGAAGTTCCACAAGTTTCTGCAGATGTATTCTGAGGACTCGTCGCAGAGCGTTTCGCTCCCGCCAAAGATTACGAAAGATAAAGTGGTCGACAATGATCTCATTCGCACATGGGCAGCTTTCAAAGCACCTCCTTTGGTCTTGCTGTTCACGTGTGCAAATCTGTCGCCAGGAGGGGATCTTTCCATTCGAGTCCGAGAAATCCTCAAGGCTTGCTTATTTGCCGCCCCGGAGGAGTACATGGACAAACCCTATGGGGAGATCCTCGCCATGGTCATCAAGTTTGGTGGAGGTCTCAAACACATTGTTGCTGACTACGGAGGGAAGTTTCATGCCATCACAAGATTTATGGTGGATGAGGAAGTGATCGCGATGATGCAAAGTTGGCTGTGGTTGAACTGGAACAAGAAAGAAAACAAGTTCGGTTCGACTTGAACACTGCAACCAGGAACATCGTCAGCGCGGACGTGTACTACAATCTCGCCGTTCTCATCAATTCCGTGGAGACGCCCTATCAGGCCGTGACAGACACGAGAATTCAACAATGGTATACGGTGAATCAGGACTACTACCACAAGTTGCCTATGTCAGGCAGAGCACCTGACCAATCCGACCTGTTGGGAGAGCCTACGTTATGTAGGGTGTGCAAGCTGATGTACATGTTCGCAAAGCACACTGGGTATGGGCTTCGGACCTACAACCAGGAATGTGCAGCGGGCAACGATGGCGCTACGCCAATCAACGTTCACCAGCTGGCTTTGATGATGCGCACATTGCCTCAAGGCATGGGACATCCGCTCGCCTTTGCGATGAACTCACTCCAGGCGTTCAGTGTTTGTCTCCACGTGCTTCATTCCTATGTATCATGGATTGATCCACAAACTGGACTCCCGCATTACAGATGGTCTAATGACGTGCTCCCCGATTCCGACTACACCACGTATGCTTTCCTCAAGTACCATGTGGATGCCGTATGTGCAGCTCAGGACAAGAACGGTTTCCAATTGCCGGATGCGTTCCGTGGCTACACCTGGAATCAATGCGGAGTTGAATCTGGGTACGTGGTCGACTGCTCTACCAAACGCGCCACATTGGGCATATGGGAAGCGGAATTCCAACAGATGAGGGCACCAAGTCCGCTTATGCAAGATGATGGCCTGTTTCCGCCCAACCTTCAACGGCATCCTAGCTGGGTATACTCAACGGGGAGAGTTGCGATGCCTACGGCAAGCAACCTCGAACCGGAAGGAATCGTGCACCCTGAGCATGGAAGAACGCCGGAACAATCGCAAGGATCCGCTGCCGGACCTCGAGCCACCCCTAGCCACGGACCAAAGAGGGCAAGGACGGACGAGGCAACGGCATCGGCGTCGTCATCTTCTGCGGCACCTCCTCCACAACCACCGACTTCGCAACCGGAAGAGGAACCATCGCAACCGACATGGGAGGAAGCTCCAATCCCCGCTGGCGCTCAGGAAAGTTGGTACCATTATGTCAACATCGATGAGAAGGGCTGTCGTTCGATCTTGCTGACGACGACCCGTGATCACGACGAGTACCCACCTGCCATTGATGAGACGCCAAAGTTTGTGGCCAACCACGACGTGGGGACCACACCGATTCAGCATTACGTCAGAAGACTGGTGACCTATTTGGCAAGGATTCGTTCCGTCTCTCAAAATGATGACAAGGGTCTCAACCTGAAGGTCTACGTGAAGCTGAGTACAAAGGTGTGGTTACGGATGTATTCACGGCTGTACCATGCATTGGCATTGGTATCATGCGTGCATCTTCCTTCTCCTCCGATGCTTACCTCGGCAGTGATGATCGAGGCAGATAGCGATCTTGTCGACAACGATGACATTCCGGAAGAAGCAAGGATCAACACCATGAACACGCTGAACGGATTTCGCAATAGTTTGGGTATGGGTGGCAAACCTGATGCCGCGACTATGCGCTCTCAATGCACAATCCTCGTCCAGGACTTTGACATGGTTGCAAGGACCAGGGGATCAACGCACACGTTGAGAGAGAACCTCGGCATGCATGGGTGGAGCGAGATCTACATTGTGAGCCCGTCGATCACCGCAGGTGCCAACTACAACTTCCAAGTCACAAAAGGATCGTTGGAATCTGTGAATGCGACATTGGATGGCTTGACTGAAGAGCAGCTTGCAACCGTCACACTGCATTACCATCTGTCTCTCCAGGCAATCCTCATCGAGAACATGTCTTTTCCGATGAGTGAAGTCGGAGACGGAGCAGCGATCCGTACTGACTTGCAGCGACAGCTCAAGGTGACGTACGTTGACCCTATCATTGCAGCAGGGAAGCGTACCACGCGCCCTCCAATTGTCAACATCAACCACGACTCACGGTTCGTTGGAGCAGCTAGCAATTACCTTCAGCACAAAGCTTCTCTGTTCAACGGTTTCCACGCGCTGGGAATGTATATTGAACTGGAGTTGCGAGCCCGAGCATGCGTGGTGATTCATGGATCTTCGTTTTGGTCAAGAATGTACAGCCAGATGAAACATGCGTCATCAGGCGTGCATACACTGTCAGCCGAAAAGGTGCCAGCACCGGACTCTCGGGTCAGGTTCAAATTGGGCTACGCTATCTATGAGAAGCAGCTGTTCTGCGAGAAGATGGTATCCACTTGCTTCGTTGAGGCATCGAGAATCCGATCATGGGACGAAACTGTCCGCGCCGACACAGTCGCTCACCCGTCGCTTGTCGAGATTTGGGAGGACAAGAGTGAAGTCAAGACGTCCACCAAGATTTCGCAAACATGGTTCACGGGAGAACAACAGCAACAGATCAGGTCGGGTGCCCAGGGTGACACGGTCGCTGAATCGTCCGCAGTCACCTGGCAGGACTTTGACATCGCCATGACCGTTCCCGAAGCCTATTACGACAACAGGCACTACTGGTTCCGGATCGACACCTACGCGACCCCGAACACCGGCTATGTCAAAGGGAGAACGTTCTATTGCCCTGGATGTGACGCAATGAAGTTGGCTGAGTGCTACGCACAGGCCTTCTTCAAGCCGACTGGAAACGGGTATCCTGGACACTGCATTGGGTGCGCGCATACTTCAGCCTTGAAGATGCAGCATCAAGTCAGCTCCTTCAATGACTTAGTCGCGTTCAGAAATACACCTTGGCTTGCGCAAGACACGTTTCCGCTTGCGGATGACTCTTTCCACTTAAACTACAAGGTTGTTTTATTTGAGGGTAATCCTTAACCCTCAAAATGGCGACAACCGGGAACCGATTGATTGCATGATTTCAAACTTTTAATTTCTGTGTGAAAGCATGCTTTTATCACACGAATGATTTTCCCAACCTTCAACGCTTGCATAAAGTGTTCTCTATGCATGTTGAAGTTATGAATGTTTCTATGCACCGACGGTTTTGCAGATCAAGTGGCATTTCGGGCCACTGGGAAAAAATTTTGTGTGGGGTTCTCTAGAGGCCTGTACTTCTGTCTAACAGGTCCGAGTCCCTCGTACCTCGGTGTTGCTCTTAGAGCACCGTGCAAGACTGCCCTGGTGGGGCAGTCGGATGGGAGAGGCCGCACCGGCAGGCCTCGCTGTGTCTGAGGCGTCTGAGCATCCTAGCAGCCTTTCCAGTTTTGAGGCTCTGTCCAGCCATCTTGCTCGCTTGCAGATTTCGCACGACCTCCTTGAGTCTCGTGTCCGCGTGGCCGAGGATCGCTTGGATTGGTTGGACAGGCAGGCAGCAAGCTCAGCCTCTCGCATCACCTGGCTTGAAACTTTCATTGCACATTTGCGGCATCTGTTCCGCCGCTTCATTTGAGATGAGCTTTTCCCTAACTGTCGGAACCCCCTTGACCCGGAAGGCCCTCTGGATGCACACTGCCAGTCAGCCGGACCGTCGCTTCGCCCGCACTCAGGCGCTGACCTTCGCTCACGCATGTGATCGCTTTGCCATCGACATGCAGACAGCACAAGAACCTGAAGCAGAGTTGCAGATTCGCTCGGCCTGGGAAACCTGCTCCGAGGACTCCCTCGGGTTCAGCCAGAGCGGTGAGGTTTGCTCTCCTCGCGATGTGGAAGCTGTCTATGCTTCCTTAACTGACGTGCAGAAGGAGCGTCTTTGTGGTGACTGGCACTCGCAATCTGGTGCCACGGTTCTTGTGTGCGCTCCACCCTTCGCGCACCCTTTGGAATCGAGTCTCGATTCCTTCCGTGAACAGTTTGCGGCCATCGCAGGTCGCCTTGATGACTTGGAGGGTTTTACTGGATCTATCATCGACAGCGAGCACCGAGGCTCATTGGTCAGGCGACTTCAGCGGATCGAGAGCATGCTTGGAGTTGATCGCTTCGGGCAGCCGGCCTAGCCTTTGCCGCTTCGGACCCATCCCTAAATTGCCTTAGCCGATGCCCCTGCTTCCGGCGGACCCCTAACCCTAGCTCGTGCCAGCGACTTCTGCAAGGTCGCCTGTTTTCCCAGGACCGGTGCGATTTTGAGCTCGGGAGGACATCGTGCTATAAATCTCAGCGCTGTGCCTGCAGTCTCGCATGTTGCTTTGCCAGTTCATGCAAGCTACGCTTCTACGGCTGCCCTTTCTCACGAAACTTTCATTTCAAGCTGTTGACCCACGATTTGTGCTGCCATGGATTCCCTTGCGGCAGATCCCTGCGATACAGGGGGTCAGGCGGCCCAGGAACCTCCGCAAGGATCCCATGCTGAAGAGGTCCTCTTGCAGCCAGGGCCCCGCGAGGGCTCTCCCCTTCTAGAGGGCCAACTTGGTGTGGAAAGCCCCGTCCTGGTGGAGGACGAATCAGGTGATCTTCAGTTCCAACAACACCTTGATGATCTGCTGTCTAGGGCGGGAAGTTTTGCCAGGGACCAACTTGATCGCCAGGCAGCTGAGGACGGCACTTTCGGTGGCGTGAGTGGCTGGAGTGATCTTGGATCGGAGGCTGAGGAAGCGTGGTACGGCGAAGCTCGTCAACCGGCTAGTGATGATGCCGAGGCTTCTGTCTGGTCTATAGTCTATAGTGGTTCCGAGGCTCCAAAGCCCCTGGCTTCACCCATGGATGACAGGGACGTGCAAAGGGTCGCGGCGGAGCTCGAGAGAAAACAAGCAGCTGAGGCCGTGCCTAAACAAGCTTGGGAACAGCCGGGAAGACTGAGCTATTCTTGGGAAATCAAGCGACCGCTGAAATTGGTGGGGATCCCAGAGGTCGCTTCATCTTTGGACCCTGAGCCTGAGGGCTTGAGGGCAGAGCTCAAGTTAAACCCCATGGTTCGCAAATACCTGGACAGGATGCCTGTGCAGAGATCAGAGGAGGAAACTAGGTCGCATGCGCTTAAGAATTTGAAGTTCATGATCTTATTCGACGTGGAGGCGACGCAACTAGGGGTCAGCCTGGCGAGCCTGGTCGGTCGGGCTGCTGACGAGTCCGAGGTCAAGACATCGTTCGTTGCAGCCTTCCGGTTGAAGGCCACCAGCACGCTTTCCGAGAGAACATCGGCGCTCTTGAAGTTCTTTCGGTGGGCGCTGAAAGGTGGCATACACTCACCGTTGACTTTTAGTGAGCAGCATCTCTTTGACTACATGAAGGTTTTCCAGGACGGCCAAGGGGGACCAACGTCGGCTTCCCACTTCCTGGAGGCCCTGCGATTCTTGCATGGGGTCGCCGTCCTGAGGCATGTGACCCTTGACAATTGCATCAGTGCTAGAGTCAGGGGCCTTGCGGCGGACCTGTACTTGACAAAGGCCCCTCTGAACCAGCGTGATGAGCTCACTCTGAAAATGGTCGTGGCGCTGGAGACGGCGATCGACCAGGAGGAGGACCGTGATGCTTGTATCATGGGGCAACATTTGTTTTGCCTACACTCGGGGGCGCGGTGGACAGACTCGCAAAGATTGAAGTCCATTGTGGTGCAACACTCCCATGACGAAACCTTTGTGATCGCGGAAGGGCTCACTTCGAAGACTTCGAAAACTCAGGAGGCAAAGACCCGTCTGTTGCCATATGCTGCCATTGGGTCTGGCGTGAAGCTGCCTTGGGCCAACCGATGGCTCGAGGCCCGTGAAGACCAAGGGTTGGAGCTCAAGGGCTTTGTCTTGCCGGGCTGGTCGGAGACAGCCGGGCGATGGACCTCCATGCCGATGCTGGCAGGGGAAGCCACTTCTTGGTTGCAAGACTTCCTCTTGAGAGCGGGCTTCGAGGAGGAAGAAGTGTTGAAGCGCGGATCTCACTCGCTAAAAGCGACGCTCACTACTTGGACCTCCAGGTGCCCGACTGTGTCCTTTTCTTCAAGTGACCAAAGACTGGTGGGTCACCACGTGAAGCCCAAAGACAAGTCACCGTTGATCTACTCGAGGC
>CAJNDT010001749.1:0-43810 GCA_905221615.1 Symbiodinium sp. CCMP2592
AGGCCGCACACCATATGCCGGTCACTATCGCACATGCCTCCTCCATCAGGGGTGTCATTTTTGTCACTGATGACAACACGGAGGCGCGAAGGACAGACCCTCAGATGTTCCAAGTGGTCCAATCCAACTCGTACCTATTCTTGTGCACTCTCCAGCCTGCGTCCGCAGTCAGGTAAGCTGAGGTTCCACCCTCGCTGCACTTGTGAGAATGCTGGTTCGATGAGGGTTCCTCCTCTCTTACCGCCTTCGCGGGGGCAGTTCTCAGTTCTAACAGGTTGAGGGCTCTCCTCCCTGTTTCCTGGTCGAGGGTTCTCCTCCCAGTCACGCTTTTTCTCAGCAAGGGGGCACAGTGCCTCTTCTTTCAGTTTAGCTGCGCCGTGTAGGGGAAGGGCAGCTTCTTTTGACTGAATCTTTCAGTCGGACAGCAGTGCAGCATAAGCCTGCTTTGCAGCAAGCTGCGGGGCTTCGGCCGACGCCAGGCAAGTCTCACAGACGACGACTGTGTGTGCTTTGCCGCGGCAACCGCCGCACAGGTATCACCGAAGACCTCAAGCCATAGTCACGCACCACTCTTAAACCAAGCCGATCCAGGTCCCAAATCCTGAAGGGGATACTGGGCTGGATAATTATCTTTGCTAGTCCGACCCTTAGTCAGTGCATCCCGGTCAAGCCGAGGGTTTCTCCTGTTACCGCGGCAGGAGAGGGAGCTCCCCACTGCATTACCACATCGATCCACGTTGAGGGAGCGAAACTTAGCGGTGAAGGCCCGATCACGCTGCATCCAGGGCAAGTCATACGTAAAACTGCCCTTAAGAATGCTGTGAGAAACGCCAAAGGTACGAGTATCACCCAGTATCGGGGACGATTGCTCCGCGCAGCGCCATGCTCGGAAGGTGCAGGCTGACTTGATGCCGGCCACAGTCAAGCACCCCACTTTGGAGAATCAGGTACCCCAAAGACGCCGTAACCGGCGGCTCCGAATCTTGAGCTACAACTGTGGAGGACTTACCTCAGCCCTCTACACCGAGCTGCTTGTCTGGTTAAAGATGCACCAGCCAGACGTCGTTTTCTTGCAGGAGACGCACTGGTCTGAGGATCGTGCATTTGCTTCGGATGATTGGCATGTGATCTGTGATCTCCTCAGGCTGCAGTGCACACCACTCGGGAGTAATGATCCTCTTGGCCAGGCGCAGCTTCCCTCAGCCGTGCATCCGCAGTGAAGCCCTTGTCTCGGGTAGGCTGCTACTTGTCAAGGCGCACTGCCACAGCAGCACGCACTACCTTATCAACATCTACCAAAGGGTTCACGATGGAACCAAAGAGTGCATCAACTTGCGATCTGAGGTTTGGGATGCCCTGCAAAAGGCTATCGCAACCAGCCCTAGCAGACACTCCTTAATTATAGCCGGTGATTTTAACACTAGCCTGCAACACCGCGCCCCATGCACAGGCACCGCTGTCATTACCAAAGGTAACGCTGCCGAGGCACAAGACGCACATGTCCTTCAACAGCTTGTGAAGCAGTTTGACCTTCGTGCTCTTAACACCTTTCAGCCGACTCCCTGCAAGCATACCTACCAGCATCAGACCAAAACCGAGGTCAGAAGCCAAATCGATTACATCCTCATTCGAGGCCGGAGAACGGACTCACTGGCTAAACAGACCACCACTCTGATCGACACGGACCTGGGAGCATGGCGAGGTGGACCAAAACACTGGCCTCTTCTGGCCTCGATTCCTGCTGACTGCTTCTACTCCTCGCGTGCGCCCGTGCGGGTGAATGAGGCCAGATACATCAATACACAGGTCAGGCAGGGGAAGCTACTGTTAGGGGATGTTGAGGAATTCCAAGCGGCTGTGCACGAACGCTTAACGCGCCTGACCCAATGGGACACTACCCTCGTCAATCAAATCCTGCAGGAGGAGCTGCAAACCAGGCTGGTTCCTGGCACAGAGCAGGCGGGTACGCCGCACCACGGCAATGATGCTCCTGTCAAACGTGGCAGTGTCACCGGCAAATAAAAACTCTGAAGCAGGACCCCACGGCGGGGGCTGCTGCGCAGCGTCTGGCCCTCCAGCGGGAGTTCACTGCGCTCCAAAAACAGATCCGCCAGCGAGCAAGGTCAAGAGGCAAGCATTCATCGACGAGTGCGTTAGCCGGGCTACACAGGCCGCGCAACGTGGCGACATCAGAGAAATACACCTGCAGGTTAACAAGATAGCGCCCAAAGTTGTACACCGACAACCACAGCTCCGCGATGCTAGTGGCTGCATTATGACACCCGAGCAGGAAACTCAGACTTTGCGAGATTACTGGCAGCAGATCTATTGCAGCCACCATCCCAGGACCCCTGACCCGCTCCATCAGTATCACCTGCCCGAGGCCTTGCTTCGTACTGCTCTTGCTTCACTGTCACAACACAAAGCCCTGGCGAGCCACTACGCCCCGGGCTTGGCCTGGAAATCTGCTGCTGCATCAGTCTCTGCACTCGCAGAGCGCACCATCCTGCAGGACTCGTCATGATCACTTTTGGATTCCCCCAGAGTGGCGACATGCGTGGCTTTGCCTGATCCTGAAGGCGGGAAAAACGGGACGCAAGGCTGAGGAGTATCGCCCGATCGGGCTCACTGATCCGGTTGGCAAGGCTGTCCTTGGTGCCGTGTATCAACAATACCACCAGGCCGTCTATGACTCCGTGGCGCCGTATCCGCAATTTGCGTACCTGCCCCGGCGTGGTGTCCCTCAGGCCCTTATGCGTGCATTTCAGCATCTCCACCAAGCTCGGGAGGTCGTGGCACAACAACGTCTTACCCTGCAGCAGCGACATGCAGGCCAACGCAGGCAGCAGCTGGCAGGAGCAATCACGGTTTCCCTCGACCTCAGCAAAGCTTTTGACTCCCTGGAGCCTGAGTTCATGCATAAGGCTCTTGAAATGAGTTGCTTGCCACCGGAGGTGTGTCGACTGATTGAGAACTGGCATCACGGGATTATATACCACATTGAACACGAACAGTGCCGAGCCCAGATCAACTGCAATAGGGGGATTCGTCAGGGCTGTGCGATCTCTCCCCGAGTGTGGTCACTCTTTACCATACTCATCATGAGTGAGATGGGGCCGGAGTGGAGCCAGCGCCATAGCACGTGGTTTGCGGATGACGCGCTGTTTCAGGCAATGATCCACTCCGAGACATCAACAGCTTAAGGCGATCTCCAAGGCCTTGTGGGTGCTGCAAAAACTGGGCCTTTCTATTGCCCCCACCAAGTGTGCGGTTCTGCTGCATCTTGGCGGCACGGCTGCCCAACGAGTCCGTGCCAAACTTGTGAGCACCCACAGCAAAAAGCCGCACATCACCTTTCAGCACGAGGACCAAGTGTGGCGGCTGCCGCTCGTCTCTAAGCACGACTACCTCGGCGCCGCTCTCAGCTACAGTCGCATGGAGGATCTTACAGCTACCAGACGTATCCAGGCGGCTCAGACGTACCTCGTGACGAGGAACGAGTTACGACTATGTGTGCTAGCTAACCTATTTACTCCCGAAGCTATTGAAGGTAGCTTCGCTAGAAACGAAGTTTCGATCGCTATCGTCGCTCGCAGGATAGTTGCGTCTGACATGCGAAGACAGGATAGCTGTGACTTGGAATGGCTACGAGCATTTGTGACCGTGGCCATTCTGGATAAAGTCCTCCATCAGGGGGGGTAATTTTGAAGTAGAGGGGATAGAAGGGGAACTTGGCTACCTAGCCAAGCGAGAATGGCGTCTCCTCGAACCCCCTCTGCTTCGCGGACGGCGAGCCCTCGGTCACCAGCAACCACGGTGATTCGGCTAGCCCTGGGGCGAGGAGCTAGGAAGTCCGACCGTCCTGCCTACGGCTTCGCCGGGCGAGCAGGGTGCGGGACCGGGTTCCCCCGCAGGCGGGATAGGGAGTCCGATCGCACTTCCGTCCTTGAGGGATAGCGCACTTGTACAGAGGCGTGCGGTGCTGGATAGGTGCCACCAGCACCTGGCATCGCGGGGCTTCGGTGTACTCGAGCTGGCTACCCTTGATCTAGAGGACGCGGAAGAGGTAGGCCATCAGGTGGCAGAGGAAGGATACAGGAGGTGCGGGAAGCTAGAGACCTTGTGGAAAGGACCTTTGGCTACAAAGCAACCTCGCTGGCCTGGATGAACCTCAGCAAGCGCCCGGCGATTGAAGGGATTGACCTTCAGGAGGATAGCGAGCCGGAACCTCCGAAAGGGGATAGACAGAGGCGCTTGGTCAATGAGGGCTCCTTGGCGCAGGCCAGAGAAGAAGAAGTACTACAGGCTACCTGGGCTATTAGCACCCGTATTGAAGAAACTCCAGGGCAGCCTGGATCCGGGTGGGGCAATCCCAGCTCTAGCCGGAAAGACACGGGCTAGCACGCTGAAGCGCTACGTCTACGGGAGGCTAAGGATGGTCGGCTTCCTGGGCTACCTGCAGATCTAGCTAGAGGGGATGAACCCTGCGGCAGAACAGTGCCGGAGGCTATCCTTAAGGCGATCAACTACCGAGGCTAGGCTACCTCGGCGAGGATTGCATGGGCCATCAAGGATACGGTGGTCGAGAGGCTATCCTAGCGTGGCCGTTGGCTGGAGAGTCTGGGCCTGAGCTAAGCTCCGGAAGGTCTGGGAAAGCCTCCGGTGGTCGGATCTCCAGGCTATGATCCCGAACGAGCTGGCTATGGTGGAAGGCCGGCTATCGACGATTTGAGGCGAACGAAAACTGCCGGGGCTAACGGACGCATACGGGAGCTACCTGTATGCATCTGGGAAAGAGCCTATTTCGAGGACGCGGCTTGGGGATAAGGGGGCCCTGGATAAGAAGACGGCTACCTACGCTGACGCGATGGTGGCAACTGCAGGGCTACTGGCTATGGAAGGGATACCAGTGGTGGCTAGAGGCTACTGGTCCGAGCACAGTGAGAGGGCCGTGCTACCCACCGGCTTGAGCCCCGCCGTTTCCGCTGCATCTATCCACTCAGTTTGCAAATGGCAGACCCCACCTGGGGGTCCCCCCGGCAGCTCTGCCGCCAGGGCCTCTCCTGAAGCTACATCCTCTCCCGGCTCCGGCTTCTGGTCTCCGGTGGTATCGCTATCACTAGACGGGGGCCCTTCTCCTCGGCCTTTCGGCCAACATAGCCGGCAAACATGCGTGTACTGATCGGGTTCCGGTCTAGCCGAAAATTCTTGGCAATTCTTAAATATCCGGCGACGGCCCATCCAGCACCCGGCCTGCCTCCCCTTGTGTAGCCGAAACTTCTTACCGGGAAGCTCTACTATGATATAGCTAGTGCATCTAGCCTTCTTAAGTAGCTGCCTCGGCCGGTTCCGGTGCGGTTCCGGTCCCAGCTCTGGCTCACTAGCCGACTCTTCGGGTCCATCTTCGGGAGGGTCGCTCGCCACTACTTCTTCAGGTAGCCCAGAGCTAGCCACCAACTCCACGATCCGTTCGCTAGCCCACTCGCGTCGTAGCTCTCCAGATAGCTTGTTGGCGTCTTGCTCCGTAGCCTTGCCTGTACGAAGAAGCCAGCCACCAAGGTCGCCGGCGATCTCCCTCTCGTCTAGCTGTTCTTCCCGGTCTCGGGCCCTAGCCGCCTCTGCGTAGATAGCTTGGAGTCTAGCCACCCGGCCGCCGTAGGAGCGGATGTAAGTATCCGACCCGTCCGGCATATCTCTATCCGCTGGTGGTAACGCGGGGGATACTTCTTGGGGAGGCCTCTCGGGATATACTCCTTCCTTCCCATCCCTCTGGGGGGGCGGTTGGCCTCGGGGGGGGGGGGAGAAAGGAGAGGAGAGTGAGAGGAGAGAATCACGTTCTTGCACTTATGCTTCTTGTTGTCTTGCGGGCTAGGACGTAGGCTGCGAGGTCCTGAGGCAGGCTAGTGGGCATGTGCACATGTGCTGCTTTGTGAGTCTGTGGTCCGCTAGAGCTTTGCACAAAGGAATCTGCCGTGGCTACTGCTGGCTTGAAGGGTGGATTAACGGCCCACCAAGATTGAGGAGAGCCCACGCTAGGTGGGCGAGTTCCTGGGCCCTTTGCGGCCGGCTAACGGCACCATGGATAGGTCTGCCAACTGGGCAGACCAGTCGGAGCAGGACGCTAGCCCAGAGGATAGAGACACTCCGCATGTTGGAAGAGCTAGAAGTCGACCCGGCTAGCCTCGCGGAGCAGCTCTACGAGCGGCTAAGCCTGGATAAGCAGCACGAGCTGCTGCAGCTAGCACTCGTGCCGAGGGACGAGGTACGACAGTGTATAGCGCTAGTATCCCTTTGGGAAACATCGAAGGTGTTTCGCTAGAAAACTTCGAAGGGGTTTTCCTCTGAAGCTAAACAGAACGAAGCTTGTCTGTTTGCTAGAGTGACTGCACATGGCCGGTGAAGCAGTGCTACTCCGTGGCCATTGTGCTGAAAGGCCCCCAGCTATTGGGGGGCAAATTTCGAGTGGGGGTAGGAAGGGGAACAGGGCTAATTAGCCCTGCTTTGGGTGCGCTGCCATGTCGGACAGCGACGCTACCCTGGCGCCGACCACGCCAGATGGCGCAGCAGCGGTTGGGGATTCCCCGCCCCCGCTAAGTGCTTCGTGTCCCACCGAGGTCCCCACGCTAGGGGGGGACGATGCCGCGGGGGCTCCTTCCGGGGAGGTACCCTCGTGGGTCCCGCAGAGCCCAGCTAGCGACCCGCAGCCGAAGAGACGAGAGTGCTCTTCGAGGGCTGGGAGATGGAGGCAGAGCTAGAGGCGCAGGCTACGGTCCAACAGGAACGTAGGCGCACGCTAGACAGGGCCTACCGGCATTAAGCTCAGGCCGCCCCCGAGCACCGCCGCGGACCTGGTGGATTACCTCCTCGCTAGGAGTGATGAACCCTGCGGCCGTTCGGTCCCGGAAGCTATTCTTAAGGCTATCTCCTGGATGGAGAAGGTGGCCGATTTTCCGGTGGAGCTGAGGACCACCTTTGGTCGCCTGGTCTGGGCCGCTAAGGACAGCATAGTGGAGCAGCTAGCGGAGGGAGCCCCCTTGATCAAGAGAGCGCCCCGCTACCCCGTCTACATGCTGGGGCAGCTAGAGCTCGTGGTCATCAACCCCGTCCTGGCAGCAGGCTGGCGGATCTGGGCCTGGGCTAAGTTGGTCAAGGTCTGGGCCACGCTAAGATGGTCGGACCTTCAGGCTATCCTGCCGGCCGAGCTAGTGATGGTGGAGGGGCGACTCACCACCATCCTCCGGAAGATCAAGACTTCCGGCGCTACGAGAAGGGTCAAGGAGCTACCGGTCGTGGTGTCCGAGCACGCCTTTCTGGTCGCTAAGAGCTGGCTGGTGACCGGCTTCGCCCTCCTCAAGGCCCACGCTAACTACGCCCGGGATTACCTCATGCCGCGGCTGGGCCGGGCTGGGCAACTGGAGAAGAAGATGGCTACCTATGCGGACGCTATGGTGGCAACCGCGGGGCTGCTGGCTATCATGGGCTACCCACGGGAGGTCCAGGGCTATTGGACGGAGCACAGTGAGCGCTCGGTGCTACCAAAAGGTTTGGCGCTAAAGGAGATCCCCCCGCAAGACAAGGATCTGCTAGGGCGTTGGAAACCCGAGGGGTCCGACGTGTACGCTAGATCCTTTGCGGGTAGGGTGTCCCGTCTCCAAGCTCTCTTCGCTAAGACAGCTAGGGGGGACGACCGCTACGAGGCGCTCGACGAGCCCTGGCTGGAAGCAAGGGCCAAGCTAACCCACAGCCAGGCTATCCACATGGCGGCGAGGCTGCGGAAGATCTGGATGGAGGGCCTGCTAGGAGTCCCGACCGAGGCGGAAGAGCTAGAGGTTCCCGAGGGACCGGACGAGCCCGCGGAACCGCCAGTGGCCGGGAGTAGCTCCGAGGCCTCTGCAGAGGTCGTGGAACGGCCCGCTAAGAAGCAGGCCAGGTTCCCGACCGCAGCCAGGGCAGCTATGTAATCGTAGAGGTCCCAGGTGCCATTTTCCGCCTGCACAAAGCGGGCGCTACAGGTTGTTGGATGGGGAAGCGGCGTGCTTTCCGCAACGCTAGGGTTTTTGATTCGGTTCCGGAGCCGCACGAGTACACACGTGTGTGCAAGCTATGCTGGCCGAACCAGGGGGCTATCTCCGAAGGGGACGCTAGCGAAGGGTCGCTCGCTAACTCGGAAGATGACGAGGCCCCAGAGGATCACGCACCGGGGTCCGCTAGCAGTCATCCTTGAGCGCAGGGCGTGCTAAGCCGCCGAACTCGCACTCGCACTGAGGCTAGAAAGGCTGCTAGGTCGGCACCCTCTTTCCTTCCCTCTCTCTCTCCCTCTTTCTCTCTCTCTTCCCTCCCTTGCGAAACGCCGCTAGTTTTTAAAGGGGGTGTGCTCGGGGGGGGGGGGGGGGGGTGGGGGGGGGGGGGGGGGGGGGGGGGGGGGGGGGGGGGGGGGGGGAGAAAGAAGAGAGTGGTGGGCTTGCTACATGTCACTTGCTGTTGCCTGTGTTGTGTTTTCGTGTTCCGCTAGTGTCTTGCAGGAGGAGCAAGGAGCGAAGGCAGGCGCTAGGAAACCGGGGCCGGGCGACCCCTCTTCTGGCCACCCAGGGAACACAGGAGCTAGGTGAGGAGCCAGTGCTTGCGCTAGGTCCGTCTTGCAGGAAGGAGCTAAGGAGCGGAGGAAGGCGCTACGAAACGTGCGGGCTTTGCACCCGCGAGGCAACAGGGCTACAAAGGAGCTAGGCGCAGGAGCCAGTGACTGTGCTAAACCTCCTCCCACGGGTAGCCTTCGGCTTCGCTACCCTTTCACGTGATCCGTGCCTTGGGCGCCGCTATGGGAGGAAAAGGCAAGGATGCCAGCGCTACAACGCCCAAGGGCGCAGGGCCACCAGGTGGCCCAGCTACGGCAGAGCAGCCCGCTAGTGGAGACTACCTTCCGGAGACCCTCCGCGGTCTGCGGAAGGCGCTACGGTTTCGGCCGTCGGAGTGCGCCGAGGGGCTGCCCCGCTACCTCGACAAGCCTCTGCTACAAGAGCTGATCGCTATGTCCCAAGAGGCGATAGAGACGCTAGACAAAGAGTCCCCGCCACGGAAGTGGATAGGGGCCGGGCTACGCCAACAGAGCCCCGCTAACCTGATGGAGCGGCGAGTTCTGTCCGCTACTAGCTGGGCCGACCTGTCCCAGGAGGACATCGCTAGCTTGGATGACGCTATGTCCGCGGGCCTCACGCAGAGGTTCGCAGCTACAGAGGCCGCCGCTGCAGCAGCAAAGGCCCAGCTAGACCAGCTCGCCGCTGCCAACGCGGCCGCTAGCGCTGCGAAGGCCAAGGCCCGCAAGGAGGCGGAGGCCATAGCAGCTAAGCTTGCGCTAGAGAAAAAGGCCGAGCACGACCAGAGGGTCGCAGCGGCCGCGCTAGAGCAAAAGCGGAAGGAGGCCGCGGAGCGGCTCGCTAAGGAGGAGCAGGCCGCCGAGCTGGAGTACCAGCAGGCGGTGCAGAGACGCCACCGCTACCAGCAGTGCCGACCCTGCACCGGTGGCCGCTACTGCCGCCGACACCACGGCACCGGCTAACATGGACCCACGCCGGCGGAGTCGGCCGCTGAGAGGTTCATGGAGATTGGGCCGAGGGCCGCTAGCCCCTCGCCCCCTCGCGCTACCAGCCCGAGCCGGGGCCGAGGCAAGGGCGCTAAGGGCAAGCCGGCCGAGGGCAAGGGCCAGCCGGCCGCTACAATCAATGTGTTCGACTACACTTGGGGCACGCTATTCGAGGACCGGACCGCTAGCTGGAGTTGCTACGCCGCGAGCTCCAGCAGGACCGCGCTATCCAGCAGGCGGGGGGCATGCCCGATAACGTCCGGGAGGGCACGCCAGTGAGCGTGGCGCTAAAGGGGCGAGCCAGGCCCCCCCTGTTTGCGTAAACCTCTAAAGGGGTAGCTCTAACAGGTACCTACAGCAATGGCTGCATGCTCATACATATACATTCCGCTGCCCATTGGCTCACAGTGGTGTTACCATATTGAGACAAGACAAGCTCTCCTTGCGTAGCAAGACAAAACAACTACTGTCCGTGTGCAGGGCGCTGCCCTTTGATCCTTAGGGAATAAACTGGTCATACACCTCCTAACAAGGAGCATTTCCTTGTGGGTGTATCGGCTCAGTTTTCTGGTAGCGGAGCACGGAAAGGGCCGCCCGCCTCCCAAAGTCCGCTACAGCGGTCGGCCTCGCCGAACGCTTAACCAAGCGGATAAGAGGCAGCACAATGTCGAGCTCGCATAGCCAAGCCGACGACAGTTCCCAATCCTCCGGGGGATATGAGAACGAAGAGACCTCCCAAGGTCCAGCCACTTATGTCGCACAGTCATATGCAACATCTGACCGCATGCTTGCATCATTAGGCATAACGACCAAGATCGCGCCTGCCTATGATGGCACCACCTCGTGGTTTGAGTATGAACAGTTGATTGACGACTGGTGCGACATAACAACGCTGGATGACACCAAAAGAGGTCCATCTCTCAAGACGAGGCTCTCCGGATTGGCCGCAGTACAAAAAGAATCACTTAACCGAGAAAGGCTTGCAGCCCCAGATGGAGTAGATTACTTCAAGAAGAAGATGCGTCCATTTTTCGTGAAAGGAGAACAGTACGTTTCCTGTGGCGTTTCCTCGGCCTATTCAAGGCATGGAAGGGCAACCAAGACTTTGTGACTTGGATTGCCAAGTTTGAGATCGTGCTACAGCGCGTGAAAAACTCATGGATGGATCTCTTACCAGAGATAGCTCTGGAGGATGCCCATCCAGATTTCATGCAAGCTGTGCAGGCAGACCAAACCTTCTTGTGCATGCAGGATGCAGCCGAGAGAGACACATATGCCGCACGCTATTTCGAAACATGGAACAAGGAACGCCTTGACAATCATCGAAGAGCGTTTCCTCTGAACGATACTCTCCTAGCTCTCCTCTTCCTAGTGCAGTCCGACCTAAATGAGATGCAACGTGAGAGGTTGGTAACAGCATTGACCAACCAAGGTCACCGAATTGAGACCTATACGGACCCTGTGGTACGGCAGACCATGTTCGATCAGTTCTCAACGACCAGAACTGGTCTGCAGGATCCCAACATTCGGCACTCTTCTCACAAGAAGGACCGCCATGGAAGGAGAGACCAACGCCGTAAACGCGGAGGTCGAAACTTCCTCATCCTCGATCAGGGTGAATACGATGGAGTCGATGGATTCTGGCTCCAAGACGAAGACACCATTGAGGAAGGCTTTCTTGCCGCCGAGGATGAAGAAGCTGTCTTCTGGACAGTTGATGACCATGAGGCCTTCGTTGCAAGGAGATTCAAAAAGGGAAGAAGACCAAGAATGCGTCCCGGATCACCGGGAAGAGCAAAGGGTGGCAAGCGAAAAGGACGTGGCCGTTTTAGGTCATACCGCGGAAAGGGAGAGCCAACCAGGCAGAACATGATCCAACTGATTCCAGCTATTTCGGTAAAGGTAAAGGAAAGGAAAAAGGAAAAGGTGGAAAAGGCAAAGGAAAAGGAAAGGAAAAAGGAGATAAAGGAAGCTCCTTCAAAGGCGCAAAGGCAAAAGGCAAAGGTAAGGATACAGCTAAGTCTGCCTCCTTACAAGGAGACCAAACTGGATCTCCACAGGCCTATGAGAGTTCCACCGCACCGAGCTGGGATTCATGGTATGAGGACAGTTAGTATACTGACTCCAGTTGGAATTATGCCGCTTATGACGATCAAACGTCTTATACATACTATGCATCACAAGCCTCACGAAGAAAAACACGGAGAAAGAAGAGAAGAAATCAAGCAGGATCATCAGGTAGAGGCACAGATCCGAGCGCGCACCAAGAAACCGTGTTCAACTCATCAGTGAGTTACGTGCCCCAGGTCTTTGAACCATCCGAGGGGCAAGGTGTTGAAACTGCAACAGCGGTGTTTCCGTTGCAGCACACCGTCCTATCTGCTCTCACAGAGCGGATCAATCGTGATAAGAACCCTACCTTTGTCATACTTGACTCAGGTTGTACTAGGGCTATGGGTTCCCGCTATGCGGTGAACAGGCTTATCAAGGCCGTGAAGCAACGTGCCCCAGGCATGATTGATTTCACTTTCGCACCTTCGAACACGAAGTTCTCTTTCGCAGATAGTGAAACAGCTCTTATCAAGGAGCGTGTAACTCTATGGTTCAACACAACTCCAAGAAGAGATACAACCATCGAGGTTCTGGATCAGGGGAGAGTTCCCATTTTGTTCTCCATCGAACAGATGAGGAATCGAAGAATGACCCTCGAGTGTAGTCCCACAGCTGACCTAGCAACGTGTGAAGCTTTCGGTTTGTACAAAACCCCCCTTCCGATTAGTACCAATAACCATTTGGTAGTGGACCTTCTAGGCTTCACTTCCACCAGGAAGTATCTCCCTAAGTCAGGTACGTCGTTCAGTGCGACGGAGACTGCTCTAGGAGCTAAGAAGCCAAAGGAAGAAAGAAGATCTTATACTAAGATCCCGGAAGGTCGCTGTCCAGACTGCGCAGGACAGAAAAAGCCTCATACGTTCCTCAAAGGTTGCGACAAAGCACCTGAAGGAGCAGCTGATCCACCACCGAAGGGCATTCCAGGTAAGAAGAAGCCTCTTCCATCTGATCCGGCAGAATCATCTGCCAAGAAACCTGATCCACCAGAACCATCTGGTGATGCTCCTGAGCCTTCCGAACCATCGGAACCATAATCAGGCTCTAGAGACAAACCTGCAGAATCATCTGCACCGCACGAACCTCCAGAAGAAGAAAGACTTGAGGTTCCACCTGCGAAGACAAAGACTCCAAAGGGTCTTAAAAACCTTCTGAAGAAAACCCGCAAATATGCGGTCAAACCTCCTGTTGAGGAGAAGTCTATGGTCCCAGGAGCTGATGACGGGACGGAGGTAAAGCCGCTGGAGTCAAGAGAATACCCGGCTCCTGGTACAGACTCACCTACAGGTGAAGAGATTGTCGCAGAACCATCGCCATCTCTTCCCATTGCTCTTCGCAGGATTCATGAGAAGCTTAAGGACCCTGTAGAACTCTATAAGCTTCACCTTAAGCATCAGTTCAAGCGACGCACGAAAGCCTTACAGATCCCAAAGGAGATATATGAGCTATATGACCAACTGGTCAAAAAGTGTTCAGCCTGTCAGGAACACGTGAGAGCTCCTTCAAGAGCGAAGATTTCCGGTTTAAGATCAGAGACTTTCGGTGATCTCACCTTCGTAGATCACGGTGAGCTTCCAATTCCCGGCAAAAATAGTCGCTTGATATTTCTTATTCTCTATGACGGAGCAACAAACCTGTTGACTTCCGAAGTAGTCCAGGATAAGGAAGAGCATACTACAATGTCGATTATGAATGACTATTTTGAGAAATTTCAGATCAACCCAAGGGTTGTAGTTGGAGATCAAGCATTCATGACTCCAAAAATGGAGGCTTATTACAATCGGCAGAATATCAAGCCTGTAGCAACAGGACCTGGAACACCATGGCCCAACAGGGCCGAAGCTGCTGTAAGATTGCTGAAGCATCAGATTAAGATCATACTTCAGATCCTGAAGGATGGTGACCCGCAGTATAACGGAATCACCATGAAGTATGGCAACCTCGTTCGACAAGCATGTTTGGCAAGAAACTCTTCGATTACCTATGGAGGAGTTACTCCTTTAGAAATGGCCTTTGGTAGGCGTCCTCGAGATGTTATAACACCAGAGAACGCTGATCCCAATCAGTTGACAGGTAATCCAACTGATACGGAAGTCACTGCGAGAGCCATTAAGGAGCTTGCCAACAGGGCTTACCAAGAGGCACGCCAATCTGATGATCTGCGCAGAGATCTTGCGGCCAGACTGTCAATGACCGAAGGACCTTTCTCTTTGGGAGATAAGGTTTTCTACTGGTCAGAGGATAAGTCTAAGATTGGATCAACTGGGTCCAAACATGGATCTTGGCTAAAAGGAAAGGTGATCTCCGAACTCGGAGGATCCATGGTAGGTGTGGATCTTGGAACACGCATCGTCCGCGTTAATATCTCAAAACTGAGGAAAAATTATGACATAACATCTGATGTGGAGATTCCTCTCGCGCCTGATGAGGAAACTCTGACGTCAGAAGGTTCTGACCACGCAAGTTGCATGGTCACCTTTGATGCTTCCCTGCAGTCGACAGACCTAACGGTTCCGCATCAAGAGTGTCACTGGCAGGTCACCAGCACTGGGAAGATTGACTTCCTAGAACTCTACGGTGGATCTCCCCGTATGAGTCACAAGGCTGCCCTGTCAGGTCTGCGAGTAGGTCAGCCAGTCGACTTGCGTAGTGGTCTAGATCTTGAGCAACCGCAAGGTCGCTCCAATCTTCTTAGGATCATCAAGGAACAAGAACCTACTATTATTGTTATGTCACCCGATCACTCTCAGTGGTCTAGCTGGTACTCACAGTGGAAGAAAGGCTCTGCCAAGAGACTTTCTGTTTTAAAATTCTGTGAATCGGTCGCAGACCACCAAATGAAGCTCGGACGTTACTTTGTTCTTGAGAACCCATACTACAGCAGGCTCTGGTCTTCACCAGAAGCAAAACGCCTGTTTTCCAACCGCAAGATCAGCTATGAGGTCTGTAACCTACAAGCCTATGGCATGAAAGATCCAAAAGGATACTATGAATCGAAATCCTCGATTTTCATGCACAACCTGCCACCGCAGGTTCTAACTCCTCTCCAGAGGCATTCTGCCAAAACGAAATCTCCAACATCTCCACCAGGAGACGAAAAGGGTATTCAAGGCTACGGTCTTAAAACGAAACTCGCACAAGTGTATCCTTATGAATTCTGTGAGACCTTTGCCTCGTGTTTGGCAAGATTCCTGAAGAGAGATACATATGCATCTCATCTTTCTTTGGTCACAGACATACTAGGATACTCTGGAGATGAATGCCTCCAGGGACTTTCGGAACTTCTTGACCAAGAGTATTCACTTTTGACAGCAAATCCTCTCAAGGATTCCAAACTCCTGCAAGATCCGAAAATCAGATCACTTGTTGCTAGAGTAAATTCCTTATCGAGTAAAACTGAATTACCATTGCATCATTCCAAACCATCACCGTCCCTTGATGCCTTGGTGTCAGACATTACTCGCCTTAGATCAAGACTCTTACCAGGGTCTGGTTTCGAACAGTGTACTCTATACAGAGGTACATTTGGAACAGTCAAAGCACTCACCAGTGTAACTGATGGCGTTCTTGTCTTCTGGAACAAGAAGAAGCCCAATTCGACTATGACGTGTTGCTTGCCGCACCAGGTTTCCTGGAATAAAGTACACCCATCAACCTTCTCGGGGGTGCTCTTCCAGATGACAGGCGGCAAGACTTCACCGTCCGTGCGAACACCGCCGGATGTTATCATGTCGGACGAAGAGGTTTCGCCGTCAGACCCGTCAGAACCCATGAGCACTAATCGCTCACGGATCACATCTGACGATGTCTCTATGCCGGAACCAGATCAGCCGATGCCTCCCGGCACGCCGCCGTCGCGTCCTCCTCCTCCCATACCTCCACCGCGACTACCGGCCGTTTCCTCCGATGAGCCCGTGGCTCCTGCTCGGGCTAAGCCTCGCGTGCATCCGCCTCCTCGCGTTCCGTCTCCTCGGCGTCTGGGGGGTGATGTGTCGCCAAGGTCTTCATCGGAAAGGAAAGTTTCGCCGCACAAACAGAAATCACCTTCACAGGTGCCGACACCAAAACCTAAACCGAAGGCACATCCACAGGGACCCATTCTTCCGTTACAACAAGATGAAGAAGATTCTGAAGAAGAACTGGTCCCGGACGACCCCGGACAACCGTCCGCTCCTCCTCACACCTCTGGTTCACCAGAACCGGAGAGCGATGCCGAGTCAGAAGACACAAGGTATTACTCTGATGAGGAAGGTGACCTGGTCGTAGATGAGAAGGACTGGATCCTTCTCACAGAAGAACAGAAACTGTGCAGTAACACAGGTTCTTTCTCCATGCCTCGGTACATGCATGGCGGACCCGTAGACATCAGAGAGGTAACATCAAGAGTGAGGTCAGACCGAACACGGTATAAACCCACCAAAAGGTTCCGATCTGACATCCGTGAAGAGTATGATCTTCTCACGGAAGAGGACAAGGCCTTATCCCTAAGTTCCCCCAGGAACTCAGCAAATCTGACCCAGAAGGCACAACGGAAGGAGGCAACCGCCAAAGAAAAGCGTGAGATGAAGAAACAGTTTGATGAAGCGAAAGCAGCAGAATATCAGAGCTGGCTAGACAATGATGTCTTTGAGCTCGTCGATACACGGAAACTCGGAAACATCCGAAATTATGTCACTGGTCGATGGGTCCTGACTCTAAAAAGAGATAAGGACGGAAACTTCCTTAAGTGCAAGGCCCGATGGGTCCTAAGAGGTTTCCAGGATCGACAAAAGGACATACAGCAAACTGATAGTCCTGCTGCGAGTCGCCCAGGTTTCCGCTTAGCGATTCAACTAGCAGCTAACAAGCTGTGGAATCTGACACACATCGACCTAAAGACTGCTTTTCTGCAGGGTGAAGCCTATGATGAGTCGAGAGACATAATCTGTCAGATTCCTCCTGAAGCAGGTTATCCTCCCTACATTGCAGCGAGGATGAAGAAACCCGCTTATGGACTTAACGATGCACCTCGAAGATGGTGGAACATCGTTGATAAGGCACTCCTGTCTTACGGCCTGGTGCCAACCCGTGCGGATCGCTGTACATATGTTCTGTATGGTAAGAAGTCTGCAACAGCAGATGCTGAGATCAAGAAGTCTCAGCCAAAGACCATGGAATCAGCGATTGACTATCTCCTAGATCCCATAGCAGGCAACAATGCCAAGGGTAGACAGGTACATGGAGTAGTCTGTTTACATGTAGATGACCTGTGCATGGCCGGTGATGACACCTTTCGTAAGGCCGTGATTGAATCGATCAAAAAGGAGTTTGCAGTCGGTTCTGAAGACACGAACGATATTATGTTTGTAGGACAGAGATTAGTCTGGAAGGATGCTACAGCATCGGTACCAGCACATATCTCAGTAAATCAGAACCTAGCTGTTGAAGCTCTAGAGGAAATTGTTTTTGATAAGAAGCTCAACAATGAGCAACAATGCACACCACAGCAGCACACTGCTTACAGAAGTGTTTTAGGACAGATCAACTGGCTACAAAGCCGGACTCAAGCTCACATCTGTTATCGCTTCAGTCGGTGTGCGAGTAAGGCTGCCAAGCCTACTATCGGTGATATTCGAGAATTGAACAAGCTTGTTAGGATTTTGAAGTCTACTGAAGTAGAACTGCGTTTTTGGCCGCTGAAAGGAAATCTCAGAATCCTCGGTTACCCTGATGCTTCCTACAGGAACAATGATGACAAATCATCTCAGAGAGCACATGTTATTTTCCTTGCTGAAGATCGAAATCCAAAGCTAAAGGGAATGAAACAATCAGCAGCAGCTGCTTCTTCCAAGAAGAACGATTTCTCTGAATCCTCTATTAAGGAAACATCCTCGAGAGGTAGCCTGGTGGATTATGAGTCTCACAAGATTACGACAACCACAATGTCCACAACAGTGGCAGAGCTTAACGCACTGATGCGTTGCTTTGGTACTTGCCTGTTCCTCAAGGGACTTTGGGCAGATCTCTCATCAGAGACCGTACCCATACATATCAGAACAGATGCGAACAATCTTGTGACAACAGCAGGCACGACACACCTTCCAGAGCAGAAGGAAACTCACCACCTCATTCAGATGCTTCGTAAGGAATCCAACTCTGGATCTTTAGATGACCTAGCTCATGTAAGCTCGAAGTACTGCCTAGCTGATGCATTAACAAAGCACTCGGCGCAACCTGATGAGCTTATCAAGGCTCTGGAAACAGGGAATTTACCAGAAACAGACATTCATCCACCCTTCCGTGAACTTCTTCAACATAAAGCTTTCACTGTTCGGTGGATCATAGACAATCTCAAGAATGCCGCCACAGCGGTAGCCTTCCTTGGAATTGATATCTCAACAGAGATTTACCGATTATTTTACTGCCAAGGAATATGGTGGTAGTCTCGTTTGCTGGTAGCACAACCATGTGCTGGATTTTCTATTTAGACTGTTTTCCGTCTAAAAGAAAATTTGTGTCTGCGAGCTGCGTTTTCATTAAGATCGGACATGTTCATGAGAATTATATGTTCTGTATCATCCGCAGCCGCTTTCAGCCTCGAGCCTCACAGCAATCAGCCTTTCGGGCTAACCAAGCGTTCCTGATCCTGTTTGGTCATTGTGCCGTAATGAGCACACGATCAAACTTCCGTAGCCGTGATGGACACGCCCTACCCAGGGCAGTGCAGGCGTACCATGAGCGACATCCACACATGGATAGCTCGTACCCCGAGTCTCGTCGGGAAGCATCACGTCGAAACACCGAACACGGTGGACACCGAATTCACAAACGTGAGAAAAATCACGAGCCTCAATTCATCATCATGGGTCACCAACAGGTGTTCAATCCGCATCCAAGAGATCTTGCTCAATTGATCTCACGATATGGCCATGCGAGTGGAGCAAGGCTCACTCTAAACTCCAGACATGGAGTCAGGCTCTACGAAGGAGTCCTTCAAGGACCATGGGACAACAGTCCCCTTGTATACTGGGATAACAACGTCGGTAATCACGCTCGTGATCCACGCCAGTTCTGTACGATGCTTGCACATCACCTTCAGACAGGCCTCCCACCGGAGGTAGAACAATGTGTGAGCCTTGATGGATCCGGAGAATATGACTATTCCTCCTCAGTGCCAAAACTGGCAGATGTAACAGGTCTCTCACCAGAGATGTGCTTCCACATTCTTTCCAAGACCAACAGAGTCGGAAGGTGGTTGGCACACTCAACAAGACACCTTCAGAACCAGCGCCCAGATCTCTTTGCTGGCCAACACAATTATCTTCTGGACATGTTCAAGTTGGCCGATGCAGAGCTCGCACAGTATACACCACAAGAGATCGCGCTTGGTGTCCTCCTCAACACTAAGTCTAGGTTTGTGGTCACCATGGTTTATAACAAAGATGGCAAGGCCGAAACCACAGATGCCGCCGTTAACATCCCACCGGATGCAAATGTGTTGACCATGAGCAAAATTTTCCTTTCGGCAGTGGGAGGACACGGTTCACGACGAACTCTACCAAGAGCTGAAGAACCAGATCCTGAAGAAGAGAGACCAAGGTCACACATGACCATCTCAGACTTCATGGCAACGGGGAGCAATCCAGTGCAGTCCCGTGCACAGCGTCTCTCCACTAACGCGCCGAGGCCCGTCGGCATGGAGGATTTTGTTCGACAGAACAACCCTTGTTACATCATGCATGCCACGGACCTACAGGCATTATCCTCAATCCTGAGGCACGGTCTGGTACCATCAAACCTCCTAGCGCAGGTGGTTACAGCACCAGATTTCCAAGCTCTCGTGAATGAAAACAGTCGTTCCAACAGGGACACTGTTCAGTTCTCAACGCTAAACCTGGCGAATCCCAATCCGACCATGTTGCGTGCCAATAAGGCACTGCTTCTGGTATTCGATGCAAATAACGTAGTGAACGAGGTCACAAACCTGTGGCAGTCGCAAGTAGGGATGTTTGCTACACCAGATGTAGTGCATGCCCGTACTCTTAGCGCCGTATTCGCACCCTCTGAAACACTCTGGGTATCATCGCAATACGATGAGCTCAAGAGCATCGGACCATGGTGGGCAGACCATTGCTCCGAACAGATGCCGTCAGCGACTTACGAGTCGAAGAAATGGTGCGCAAATTACGGCCGAGAAATCGAATCGGCACTTCGAAAAGTGGCAAGGCGAAATCTGCCACCAGAGCCTCCCAAGGCTAGATCTTCTCACAAGAAGTCTTTTTCTCTGCCAAAGACAGAGGCTGACACAGCTCCAAACCTGGAGCAAACCGCTTCTGCAGGTGAGGTACCTCCGAAAACGGAGACTACTGCAAAGGAGATCCATCCGAGATCCAAGCTCGCCCGGCAGGCCGAGGCTGACAAGGATCCGGACAGTCTTATGGGACAGCTCTGGAACTCCGACGGCACCAGAAGCGCCACCGAAGTTCTTAAGATAACGACAGGTCACAAACCTCCAGAACCTGTTCAGGATACTTCCGCCAACGTAGTTCCTCCCAAGGAAGAATCTTCTGGAACAGAGACGGAACCTGAGGAACCGGATCCTAACCAGGATCGTGACGAAGAATCAGACGATGAGTCGGCATCAAGCGAAAAGAGCTCAAAATCTTCGTCATCCTCAGAACTCCGAGTTGATGTTAATCCGTCTCACAAGACGAACTCTGCACCTGCAGCGTCGGAGGAGAAGAAAGAATCTCCCACGGAAGAGATCACAGAGAAACTTAAGAAGGTCAAACTTGACCAACCAAAGCCTGAAGCAGAATATGTTCAGAGTTCAGACGAAGAGCCACAGAAACCAAAATCTCCTAAAAAGGAGAAGGAGAAATTCCTAGTTCTCTTCGATCCTGAAACAGAAAGTTATTATCGAGTCAACAGAAGCAAGCTCAACCTCGAATACGAGGAACCTGCTGATGAGGAAGATCTCGTAAGAGAACATGAGCGCATCAGCGCTCGACTTCGAGAAAATCGCAAGCACCGAATCTCGAAGTCATCGTCTAACCCGGCTATGCAACAGGAAATGAAAGAGAGAATCTGGGTTAGTCGATGGAATCGAAAAATCCGAAGTCCACTCATGATCAAGGATTCTGAGGCTCCTGACGAAGAGGAGTGGGACAGACCCAGAGATTCGGCATCTTCCTCCTCTGCACCTCCTACCAAGGAGAGATTTGTAGGAGTACGCAGGACAGCCATGAGTCTTAACCAAAGGATACGGCTGATGACACGACCAGATAATCCTCTCTGCGATCTTTGCAACCAGCCTACAGGCTATTTTTGCTATTCCTGTGGTACGATTGTATGTGCAGACTGTCGACTTACCCCACAGGGTAAACAACAGATGTGCGAGTGCATCTTGCCAATCGATTGCCTCGAGACCTCTAAAGTGTCAGCAGGAATGATCTCAGAAGAGCGTCAGGTTTTATACGAGGCCATCCTCACACATGAGGACGTAGATTTGGCAGTCCAGAAAATCAACATGTATTGCGACCACGCAAGGAATTCGTTCATGAGAGCCCATCCAGGCGTTGATCCATGTAGCTTTGATGATATTAGGAATAATCCTCCTAATACTTACACCAGCTCCACAGAGGCTCCAACCCTGGAGGAATACAAGAGCATCAACAAGGGTCACATCAATATCAAGGACTCCAGAACAAGCCACCCGGCGTCTTTTCTCTCTCTTACTGGCTACGAAGACAAACTGGTGCTCGACGCACATTACGAGATAGTTCGTAATAGGATGGCCGGTGTTAACGAAAAGAGAGAACACATAGAGGGCTCAAACCCAGACAGCGTATCACTAAGCCTAGTGGTATGCAACTGGGGAAATATGGATCGAGCGCCGGTGCCAGCAGGGAATCCCAAAAAGAAACTCAAACCTGAGAAGGGATTCGATTACCACCCTCTTATTGACATGTGCTTCAACAATTCAGCACATATTACCCTCGTACTCGAGGCAGGAGCACTTGCGTCAAAGTATTCGATCGCAACCATGCGACAACATGAATACAGAGGGATGCTAATCCATTCTCCTCCCAAGGAGCCTGAGGCACCCTCAATGTATATTGGAGTCAAGGGTGACCCAACAACAGACATCTCTCTCGTCCACCACTTTTACCGTCACCGAACAATGAAGCCTAAAGCTGGTGGTCCCAAGAAGCAACTGTGGGCATGCCACGGTGCGGTATGCCGCCTCACCTTTGGGTACCACAGTACCATCAAGGAGGCAAAAGAATGGGTCCACCCATATTCCGGCCAGAGGATGACGAGAGATGAGTACATGAAGATTATCGGATATGACCCTCTCAAGGGTAAAAATCCTGACAAGGATGGACCCACTGATGGCTCTTACCTCTCACCAGAGGCGTGTCTGACACTGTCGGACCTCGACCCTTCGCCGGTTCTCTGTGAATGGAACGGCCATGTCGAGGGTGATGAGCCACCAGAGGAAGACTTTGAGTCATACGCAGAGATCTTCTCACAAGAAGCATCAAACGATCTTGACGAGATGTGGTGTACAAAAGGGCCTTACAAGGTCATCACCATCGCGATCGTCCATTTCAACTCATACATGACTCATAAGGAAGAACAGAGGCGCGAACTGGTGAACGCGTTCCTCAACGAGGTTCTCCCTTTCAAACCGGATGTAATTGCGGGGGATCTCAATAATATTGCGTCGAGGCTCACCTTAAAAGGTGGAGACGTTCACCCGCGAAACGGTTTGTTTTCTCTATACCTGGAGAAGAAACTTGCAGCATTCAACAGAATAGCAGGAAGGCACTCACAAGTGCGACACCTCTGCTTGAACAACTCTGACCAGCACAGACTGGCACGTGCAGATCGTCTACCGCCGGACCCGGCGAAGAAAGTTGCTGACCTCGACTGTATCAACAGTTATATCCTTGACTGGAGTAAAACGCCGCACACGGCGTCACCTAGTCCAAGAGATGCTACACCTGCCGCCGAAAGAACATACTGGGAACGAGTCTCAGATATGTGGCAGGACATGAACAGAAACAGGGATATCGATATCCGTCTGTTTGTCTCAGTCAAGCAGTACTATTCAACTTTTTCTAACCTTGACCTGTGGTTGAGTCCCTCTGACAAAGATTGGCACAGCCCTTTGGGCTTCACGATACAACCAATCCTTACAAAAGGGAAACACAACCGGTCAGATGCCCAGGTTCAGAAGATCGCTGACAAGCGACAGGCTTACAAGCAGCGTAATGCTGAATACTGGGATTACAAAGACTCATTTATGTATTCATCTGGCAACAGCTGGTACGACAGACAGCAACCACAAGGTAGCTATCACAGATATGGAAGATTCTGGGAAAGGCCACAGCCTGAACGTCCCAGCGAGCCTGAAGGCTCTCCTCCAAGAAGGAGCCAGGCATCATCGTCCTCTTCACAACAAGATCTACCAAGATCGAGATCCAGACCTCAGAGAGCCAGTCTTGTTGACAAGCTCAACATGTCTTTAGAGGAACTGGACACACTTGAGGAACAACAAGAGGAAGAACATTTGATCCGTGAGATGGAGAGTGTTATTGAAGAGCACGAACGAGAAACATCAAACCTGATGTCGGCTCAAAGAGATGAAGACGAACAGGAGGAAGAATCTTCCAGTCGCAGAAGAAGAAGGAAGTCATCGCGACCGCCGTCTGCTCCGAGCAGCAAGGCACTCCGAACAGCTGCCACAGCAGCAGGGTTGTCGAACTGGTTCGGACACCCTAATCAAGGCGGTGCAAAGGGAGAGTCTATCAAGACTGATGAACCTTCACTTCCAAACTCACTAACCAGTGAGCAAGACTTCTCCGTCTTCAGCATCGCGTGGAATGTGTTTCTGCTGCTAATGGGCCTACACTGGATGTGGAAGCAGCTCACCAGGGCTCCCATCAGATGTATGGACCGCCAACAATCAAATGCAAAAGCAGCAGCGAAACGACCACCACCATTTCTCGAACCCGAGAATGAACCACAGACGCGTGAACCTTTAGGACCCAACAGGGTCAATTCTGGAGAAACAACGGATTTGCGACCTGTGTGGCACACTTCCCGAAGCGAAGTCTACCATCTTTCAGACAGCTGTTACCAGCTCAAGCAAGCAAAAGATGTTTCAAGGAAGGTGCTGTGTAAAACCTGCCTCCAGGCAGTACAAGTTGCGGAGATTCGCAGGAACGATCCTTTTCAAAGAGGTGATACACGATCACGTGGCACCGAAAGGGACATTGAACGGTTTCAAACCTATGACGATGCAAGTACTACTCCTCATATGAGGCAATTATTCAGTGATGCATTGCATTCACAAATGGCCGAAGAAGCCATGCAGATTACCTATACATCAATCCCTAAGGGATCCTCGGCAAGAGCCAGAGGTACATCTGCACTCGCAAGTGCCTCATCGTCGTCAGTGCCCAAGGCAATGCCACCAGTGCCTAACAAGGCAAACATGTCACCTCCACCTAAGACTCCTCCGCCAAAGGCGAAAGGAACAGTACCTTCAGATCCTCCGAGACCAAAAGGTCCTACCAGAAGAGGAGGTCAAAATCGGCGCATTCAACGAAAAGCAGCTAGAGAAGCCCATAACAGTGGACTCTGCAACCATGCAGACGCTGCACTTGGCGAAGCCAATCAAGGCCAGGCCATTAACACTATGTGCCGAAACATGGCAGTAAGACACGTCAGCTCTATCGATGCAACGGTAGAAGCAGCCGAGCAGTTTACACAACGCGTGCAACAGCACGTAGAAACATATGATGAAGAGGAACCGTGGAGCACGGAGTTTCTACCAGTCGTGGAAGTCCTATTCAGGAACTTGAGCAGCGACGAAACAACTGTCATACATGACAATCATACGGTAACTATGCCTATTGAGAAATATCTCGACCTCCTCAGAATCGCACAATCATTGCGAAACTCTATCCAGAGAGACAAGGAGGAAAGAAAGGATCATCTTGACACCATCCAAGATACTCTATCCAGAGTGGAAATCCTTCTAACAGCACTGAAGGACTCAAAAACAGTCTTCAATCAATTGGTCCATTCCTCACTAGAGATAGAGCGAAGACATAAAAACCTCAAAAATGTCCTTGAGACACTTTTTGACGACCAAAGCTCTGAGGAAGACCAGTCAGAATCTGACCATGAAGAAGTCCTAACTCCTTCTGCAGCACAGTACTGGAACAGCCTTCATGCCCACGCCTTATCTCCCTCAGGAGATGAAAGTGAAAGATCATGGGCGTCCTCAGACGGACAGCTTGAAAGAAGAAGGGCCGAACGGGCAAAGGCTAAGCAGCCACAACCGGCTAAAGCCGAGGCAACTCCAATCAGCTCACAAGCTGCACCAAAGGCCGAGCCAAAGGCGACTACATCCAACCATGGATATGACACTGCAGACGCCGCCTTCACCAGGGCTGAGAACAGATTACTCGGAATCTTTTCAAGTTCCGAAGAAGATCACTCAGACCCGGATGAACCACATCCGAACGTCTATGCTCGAGCCTATGATCCAAACCTGGATCCAAATCTGAGATAAGGAAAATCTCAGAGTTTCACAACAGTGACTCACAAGGCTCTAACAAGAGCACAGTGAAGGGCTGCATAATTCGATAGAAGAACATTACCAGACCTGATCCTGTACAGACGATCTCTCTGACCAATGTGCATGAAAGAGTTCAAAAGGAGTGATTTCAAGAGTGACTTCAACAGTGTACTTCAGTGCTATACCTAGCATAAACAATATGCTGTTTTTATCATGAGTCCAAACTCCGCAACTGTGACAGTGGGCATAATAGTATATGTGTGAATGTGCGGCCATGCTTCCGGTAAAAGAAAATTAGTGTCTGTTTGTTTGCGTAAACCTCTAAAGGGGTAGCTCTAACAGGTACCTACAGCAATGGCTGCATGCTCATACATATACATTCCGCTGCCCATTGGCTCACAGTGGTTTTACCATATTGAGACAAGACAAGCTCTCCTTGCGTAGCAAGACAAAACAACTACTGTCCGTGTGCAGGGCGCTGCCCTTTGATCCTTAGGGAATAAACTGGTCATACACCTCCTAACAAGGAGCATTTCCTTGTGGGTGTATCGGCTCACCCCTCCCCCGCAGCCCCCCCCTTCAGCCTACCCTTCAAGCCCCCCTTCAAGGGTTTGACCCTTCAGGCCCCCTTCAAGGGGGGCTTGAAACCCCCCTTCAAGCCTCCCTTCGTCGAAGGGGGGTGGGCCCAGCCCCTGTGAAGACCAAAACCTTCATACGTCGCAAGATCTGCTGTAGAGCTGCACTCCAGGGTCATTCGGAGATTTCGCATCTGTTCAATGGAGAACCTTTTTAATCGAGCACTTCTTTTGTGTCTCTAGGAGTAGTATCAAACCATAGTGTTACACGCTCCAAGAGTTTCACTATCAGCAAAAGAGAACTTCGTGTTCAAAGGTGAGAAAGTGAAATCAATCATGCCTGATGCATGTTGCTTGACGGCCTTGATAGCCGATTTACCGCACAGGGTACGAAAAGATCTCATTCGGTAACTTGGTTAATGCTGTAACCAACCTCTCACGTTGAGTCTCATTCAGGTCGGACTGCACTAGAAACCAGAAAGTACGTCCCTCATAGGCACCTGCTTGGCCAGTCGGATGATTTGCCACACTAAGCGGGTGATCAACCGACAGTGGCTACCCTCCGAGGTTTCAGTGAGTGGGCTGACACATACCTTGCCTGCCAGGCGATGCTTTTCGGCAGGTTTTGGAAGAAGTCTAGCACCGGGCAGCGGCAACTCCTTTTTGGACCGCAGTGGGCACCGACGCCCATCTCAGGCAGGTGCCGCCATTGCTGGCTACCTAGTGTAGTGGTAGCTCTGCGCTGAGCGGAAACAAAGGGTGTGCGTGTAGCCATTTTGTCCACCCGTTGGAACGATATTGACTTAAGGAAAATGGACTGAGACTCCGGAGTCTCGGGTGCCGGCAAAATGCGCGGTGCAGTCTCGTATGGAACGAAGACACTCTGGAGTGCAGCAAACATAAAGGCGCGCTCTCTGTGTGCTTGGCGGCGCCGGGGCCGAATTTTCAGGTGGAGAGCGCTTCCTCATGGCTCGTCCAACTCTGCTGTCCCTGTCAAAACGAGCTTTCAATCCTCTTGCGGTGTGAACAATCACCGTCACCGGTGCTCCTCTTAATAGGCTGCCACCTCAAAGCAAATCTGTTGTCTGGGCATTAGCCACCTGGCGGTTGGAAAGTCTCTGCCGCCACCAAGGCCCGAAGACCAGGGAGAGCGGGAGAGCCAAACTTCAACTGAGCCGAAAAGTCTTGAAACACATTGGCTCATTCACTTGCAGAACTCTATGTTATCATAAGCTGCTGGGCTGCAGCACCGTCGTGCTCCGGAGCTGGATCGCCACCGGTGGAATGTAGCCCGGCAGGAGCAAAAATGTTCTTAGGCCCGGAGCCATGCGCTGATTCCACCGGTGGCGATCCTGCGAGTCGGGGATCGAAGCTCGTGAGCTGCAAGTAGCTCGTAAGCTGCTGGCGATGTTCGTAAGTTGCCAGCAAGTAGCTGGTAGCTCGTAAGCTGCTGGCGAGTGCTCGTCAGCTGCTGGCAAGTTGCGCGCCCTTAAAGTTCCTCTGAGGCCCGTTTTGCAAAGACTTTAAAGCCCCTAAGATCGTCAGAGCTGCGGGCCGTAGGCCCGCGAATCGACAGTGCTCCAAAGTATCGAATTCTGACCTATGTCTCGAACTAAGGCTTGTAGCTATCACAGAGTGGAGTGCTGGAACACCCTCCCCAGAGAGAGCACAAATGACACTTGTTCGCTCGTTTCTGGCCCGAAGAGCCGACTGACAAAACTGACAACCGTTTTCCCAGGTGTGGAGAGCATGTGTTCTGCCTCGATGCCCGGCAGGTCTTGCTGTTACGGAGGCAAGGGAAAGCCCGCTTCTCTCAGCGCTTGCCGGTGCTGCTCCGTCGCCCGAGCATAGGCTTGCGGAACATAAGCTGCGAGCGCCCACATGCTGCCCTCGTGTGGCTCTACCATGTGATAGCGGCGAGCATCGAAGCTCACCGGTTTGTCGTGCATGTCCAGCCACCGCCCGCGCAGCTCTCGCTCCCCTTTCTTGTCGGCCAGCCATGCCGTCGAGTCCCCCTCGTCATCTTCGATCCACACCCGCCCTCCTGTGTAGTCGCCCAGAGCAAGCGCATGATTCAAGTGCCCTGGCATGTTCTGGATGTCGCGGTGCAGCCCCATGCGCGGATTGAAGAGCACGGCGATGGAGGTCCAGGTGCCGTTCGGAAAGCGGCTCTTGAGAAAGCAATTCACAGCGGCACAGGCATCCCGCAGGCCCGTGGCATTGGCGCCGCCGTGCCCGAAAAGCCCCAGCGTGGCATATCGCTCATAGGCCCCCGGCCCCACCGCCCGAGTGCGGCCCCGGTGCTTCCAGTCCACCGACCACAGATCCAGCAGCCGCACGAGATTGGCTTCGGTCGGCTCCTCCGTGGCGTTCCGGCACGCCAAATCCATTTTTTACATTGACAGCATTTATCACTCCAAACACGCATGGCCCTAAAACACCATGCCGCACCCCAATTTTTCGGGATTTTGAAGCCGCTCGGGGAGGGTGCGCCCCGACGGCCCCCGGCAGCCGGCCGTTTTGCGAGCCCAACACGCATGGGTGCGACCGCCTGCGTGTTTCGGGTCATGTTGCGCTTTCGGGCCGCGGGCGCGCTGCCCAGGGGTTTTGTCATCTCGTCATCTCGTCATTCTGTCATTCTCCGAAGAGGCAAAAAAAAAGACGGTTGTTCGGAGCCAAAACTGGCCCATGACAGGATGACAGAATGACGGAATGACAGGTCTGCCTCGGCCAGCCCGCAACACCGGACTGAGGCGGAGTGCAAGATTTCGTGCCGACTTCCGGGTTGGAGGGGGTACGGCGGGTCTGCAAACCAGGGCCTATTCAGGGTGCGGTGGGGCCTACGGGGTGGGAAGGGGTTTAGGATGTGGCCGCATCAAGGTGATGCTCCGTGATGTTTGTTCTTTACTGTTTTTGCTCTTTTGTAACGGTATTCTAGTCCGTTTTTGGCCGATTTCGCAGTACGATTTTGCTAGAGTGCTTTTGCAAGTGCTGTACAAGCGAGTGAGTCAGTGCGAGTCGTTCTGAACCCTAGGCCTCTTCCCGTTGCTCTGGCCCTGCGCCTGACTTTCTTTTGCCGCGCTCGCTCTCTCTCAAAAAGGGCGGTTTTGGGGTCGGGCTGGGACTTGTGTTGTCGGAGCCTCAGAGTTGCAGTCCAGCCGTAGGTCGTACGGAGTGCAGCCTTGTGGTCGCTTTTGGCTTGTGGTCCGGAACTCGCTGCGCGCGCAACCTTCGTAGGCCCCTCCCTCCCGGGACCCCGGCCCTCCAGCTTGCCGTCAGGTTCTCGTCTTCATCTTCGACATCTTCAAGCACACAGGCAGGGTTTAGGGAAGACAGGTGCAGAAGATGGGAGCGACAGCCGCTACCCCCTGGTCGCCACCTTCAACAGCCTGGGTTTCACGGTCAATAGCATCGACTCCCGCGTCACCACCCTGGAGAACAGCGGAGGCGTCGCCCCCACGGCGAACCTCACCGTCAACAGCCTGACGGCCACGAGCTTCGTGGACACGCCCGAGCTCCGGAGCTCAACGACGGCGGATTTCGCCCAGTTCTTCGTGGGCAGCACCGCCGCAACGGGAGCCTTCAACACCAGCTCCACGATCGCGGCCACGGGCCTCATCTCCGCCAACGGCGGCCTGGCCGTGGCGGGCACCACCTCGGACAGCGTGGAGCTCACCAGAGCTGCGGAGCCCCATCGTGAAGGCCCGGCCCACGGACGACTACCTGACGATTAGCGCCCTCCAGGCCGATGGCCCACAATCCCGGCTCGCCTTCCTGGTGCGGCGGCAGCTTCACGAGCTTGGCCTTGCGGTGTACTCCTCGTCTTTGGGGCGCTCCCTGTACCACTGGTCCCTTTCCTCCTGGCTCCAGTCGCTCTCAGAAGCTTGCTCCGCCAGGCTCTCGTACATTTATGTGGAGGCCTCGCTTGGCCAGGTAGCTGCGCTCGGAAGCCCGCTGCACGATCTCGCACAGGTAGCTCAGGACCGTCTTGGTCTCGGGGTCGTAGCGCACCAGGACCCTCTGGGGGCGGGTCCACCGGCGGCCCAGCACTCCTGGCCCTCCTCGTCGGCCAGGCGGCATCCGGACTGGAGAGCAGCCACATGCCCTCGCGCCTCGCGAGCCTTAAGTTGAGCTTCATCTCACATAAGACCGCCACACACTTGGGAGTCGCTGGTGTTTCTACCTGCGGCCACGTCCCGCGCCATCCTGTGAACGCCCTGGCGCTCCGCGGGAGCATAGTGCAATTGGGGGATGCGGCGGTTGACCGCCTCCGTCATCCGGCCAAGCTCGTCGGCGTAGGTCTCGCCCTCCTGCCGCAACCGGCGGTTGGAGAGCCACTCGTTGAAGGCCTGACCAGCTGCTGGTGCCGCCGGCGCAGCAGGGGATTGAGGTTATAGCTGGGATACATCCGGCTGAACTGCCGCAGCATTTGCGGTTCGTTGCGCCTCTCGAGGGGCATCATCGTTCCTTTTACAGTTCGTGAGTGTTTCGTGCGAGCAGCTCCATGTACCGGTCCTGCCGCTGCATGTAGCGCATCGCGCGCTCCTGGGCGGGAGTCATCCTCACAGGCTCCACTAGAGGCTCAGCCGGGGGCTCGGGCTGGAGCTGCGAAGCCTCGGGCTGAGCCCTCGGCGGCTTCGGAGGAACTGCTCGCGTTGGAGGAGGATCGGCGGGAGCACGCTCGGGAGCTTGTGCTGGGACGGCCTCTTCGGCGGGCACCGTCTTCGGCGGTTTCGGTTTGTTTTTGGAGCCGGGCGGGCGGCCTCGGCGCTTGGGCTCCGCTGGCTTCGGGGGCTCGGCCGGGGGCTCTGCCGGCATGGGCACGGCGGCTGAAGCCGGCTCAGGCTCTGCAGCCACCGGAGGAGGCTCTGCAGCCTCAGAAGCCACGGAGGGCTCCACATTGTCAGCCATTTTCTAGATTAAAGATATTAAGTGTCGTAATCCAGGAAAATCGCAAAAGAAACACTGGTGCCGCGGGTGTTCACCACATTGCCATCTACGTCGGTGAGCTTAAAGCGCAGGGTGCGCAGTGTAATAGGCCCGTGCAATTTGACGAAATGACCTTCGTCCGTTCTAGTCTGCATAATGTTGCCGATGCCTTTGTCGATAATCATTTTGCAGATGATATCGTTACCCAAGGGCCCCTTGATGTCGGCGCCAGTGGCCAGGGTGCTGCATCTGAGGAGCAACTCTGAGTATGGGTTCATGACGACGAAGCGGAATATCTGCAGCGCTCCGTCGATGTAGCTAGGGCCTAACAAGTGGTTAATCGAGAGCGGCCGGCTGGGCGTGGCGCCGGCGGGGTAGCTCCCGGTGCCCGGGAAGAGGCTCCGGATCTCAGGCGACTTCCCGTGTAGGCCCCGACGGGGAGCACTGCCCAGTTGAGGGTCTGCAGCGCTTCATCGATCCAAAAAAGGTACTGGCCCCTGTCCGTGCTCAGAAAAGCATCGGCCACCCTGAACTTGAAGACGCTGAGGCCCCGCTTTGCAAGTGGTGGGTCTCGCCAATGTCAAATTCAAAGCTGGAGTCGTCCCCGGCGGTTCTCTTGCGACATCCTTTTCTTACGTCCCCAGAAGCTCCGCGCCGTCGAGGCGTCGGACTCGTTGCTGATTTGCCTTGCCCGCTCCGGGTAGGGCAGCCGCCGCGGGTCATACACGCCGCTGCTGCTGCAGCATCTGATGTTGTGGCACTCGCTCTCGCAGATCGGCCCGCTCCCCAGCAGCTTGGCCACCACTTGGCTGAGGATCATCCCCATGCTCGTTTACGAGGAATTTGTGGTCGAATCGCACAAAGAACATGTCCTCTTTGGGGGCTCGCATGTTGACGTACCAGAAGCTGTATTTCTCCCTGGTGGCTTCCTGATACATCCCATACAAAACGTCCTTTGCGAGCATGGCGCTCAGTTCCTCCACCACAGGGCGTCCAATTCTAACTGGTTGCGCAGCCGGAAGACGCAATAGAACATGGTATTCACCCGCACGGCGCTGCTCATGAGCCGCAGCTTTTGCGTCGACACCCAGGTGCTGATGCAGTAGTGCCGGCCTCTAATGAACAGAGTGTCCAGGATGCCATCGCCCGTTTTGCGGTGCACGGCCGGGTTATCCGCATGGTCGTCGATCACGATCAGGACCTGGTAGAGCTTCTTCATGCCCAGCTGCTTCGACTGCTGGGTGATCTTCTTCTGCTGGGCCAGAATCTGCCGCAGCGCCCCCTCGTCCCAGTCGTCACCAAGCTTGCTCGCGGTCCGTGTTGACCTCCAGGTCCTTCCGAATGTACTCCTTCACAGGCTCCCACTGGGGGTCCATGTCAATGCTCGGGCTCAGGATGTACACGCGCTCGAAGCAGCCCCGATATTGCTCCAAGATCATCGAAACGAGGAGAACGGTCTTCCCGGACGCGGACGGCGCGCAGAGGATGCCGTTCGAGGGCGTCCTGCAGACCACCTGGTCTCGCGGCTGCTTGACGTCGTAGCTCGCGCTCGGGAAGAGCTTCACCTTTCCCATTTAACCAAAGCGCCCTGTAGCACTCGCAGAGGCAGCCGCACATTTATGTGATGTTCCCCTCGTGCCACGGGCCCCGCAGCCGCATGGGATGGTGGCCAGGCGGCGGTGCGCCAGGGGCGGACAGGAGCCACAGGGCCACGAAGACGCCGGCCAGGGCCACAGTTGCGCAGAGGCACTCTCCCGGCAGCATCGGTGTTCGTTTGTAACCTAGTGCACGTAGTCCCAAGTAGAGTGTGTAGAGTAATCACAAGAACACATGAAACATGTGTGTGAACCGCGACACGAAGGCTTAAGCAAGTCAGCCCGCGAAGTGAGAAAAGTGTGTTTGTGAGTAGAGTGGGAAGGAAGGCTTGAGAAGCCTTTAGTTTCAACATGGTAGCGGAGCTCCCTGATTCAGACCTCTTGGGAGCGATGAAGCTATCACAGGAACAACAGGTAGCTGTCGCCATGGTTTCCTTGGCTTTGGCTTTTTCGCTGATGTGTCTGGCGAGAAGCTTTGTGAAAGAACTTGTGAGAAAGGAGACAGTGGAGCGCGTTGCTCCGGCTGAGGAAGAGCTACCAGAACTCTGGTACTCGCCTTACGGAGAGAGGACCCGCACTTCAGGAAGATGTCATGGCCTCAGGAACGCAACCAGTGTACACCGAGTATTACCATGCAAGTACTGTTGCCCCGGTGGACTTCGATCCCGGGAACAACGCACCTTCGAGTACAAGAGAACCTTTTTGGAAGCAGCAGGAAAGTACCTCTGGCTGAAAGTCTTCATGGTTGTGGTTCTTATGGGCATGTCATGGTTCATGGTGTTTGAAGTGAACGAGACCTACGGCTACCCGTTGGCCACGAACCGCATGCTGAACTACAGGAACAAGGTCCTCAGCCTCGACAACAAGAACCCCAAGAAGAAGCATGTGATAAAGGAGATTACCCCAGCGGATGTTGTACCTGCCGGGAAGAGCCAAGAAGGTGATCACACAGAACTTTTCACGTTGTGGTCGCATTTACATGAGCCCAATACCGAACCGAGAACGAGAGCGAGATCAACGTCACGAGCTACCTCAAGAAGAGGAACGTGTACTCCGAGTTCTACAAGAACAAAAGAAGAGGAACAAAGTTGCAACTACAGTTTTCATGAAGGTGATGTCGCGGAGTATAACGAGAACCTAAAGAACGAAGAAGTGCCCCACGTGAACTACTACAAGAACCTTGTGTTTGAGTTGGTTTTGGAGTTTCAAGAGTACCTTGCGAAAGCAGGAAGAAGCCTTGAGCCCGTCGTGAGCTACGTCGTGCGCACGTGTCACCCAGTACTACTTCTACTTGGGACCCCGCTTGGTATGGTCACTTGGATCTACCTCTATTTTTGGGTCAGAGTTAAGCAAACAAAAAGAGAACAGTTGAAGAAGAAAGTTTCGAGAAGGAAGTTGCACAGGTCAGTTTGCAGCGTTCTTTTCAAGAAGCGAGTCTGGTTGCATGCTGTGTTGCTTTACAGTCACATGCAGAGTGCAGTTGCAATGGAGGAAGCCTTGCAAAGGCTTACGGACCTTACTGCCCAAAACACACAGCAGATACAAGCACTTGCCCAAGCAATGAACAGTCAGCAAGCACAGGCAGGTACCGCTTCACAACAACTACAGGAACTCGCGCAGTCAGTTTCACAACAGCAAAGAGCAATTACAGAAGCAACCCAAGCAACCAACACAGCATTGTCACAACAAGCAGAGCTTACTGCAAACGCAGTTGCAGCAACAGGAAAGCTTACAGCAGACGCAGTTACAGCACTGTCGCAGCACGCAGAGTCAAGAAGGCCAGGAGAGATCGACCTCCACAAGATGATCAAATCTCCAGAAGTCTTTGGTCCTACTACATACAAGGAAGAGCGTGATGGTTTTCTAGAGTTTCGGTTGAAGCTGAGAAGTTGGATAGGTGCTCTCAACAACGACATCCTTGAGAAGATCAACGCAGTCGAGATGGATAGAAGAGAAGCATCATGGGAATGGAGCAAACTTAACCCAGGTGAACAAGCGCTCTCAAGAAAGCTACATTCCATTCTCACCAGCTATACACGTGGCCGTCCTCTACGAACTCTAAAACAAGTGCCCAACGAGAACGGTTTCGAAGCATGGAGGTTGTTGGTGGAGGAACATCAACCTCACAACCGTGCACGTTCTCTACAACTACTTAACGGAGTTCTTCACTACAGGTTCGACAAGCAAAGGTCAACACAAGAAAATATTCTAAAGTTCGAAGAGTTGATCGAGGAGTACGAGAGAGCGAGTGGAGACGTTGTTGCGGACGACATGAAGATTTCCATCATACTTGGAGGAACCGAAGGGAACATGAGACAACATCTTCTACTCAACCAGAAAGAGACCACAAAGTACGGTACACTACGACAGTACCTCCTCTCCTACGAGCAAGCAGCAAGGTGGACTACCACAGACCTTATCAACTCGGGAAAGGACCACCAAGGACAAGCAGACATGGATGTTTCACGAGTGGAATGGTGGAATAAAGGCAAAGGAAAAGACAAAGGTAAAGGAAAGAAAGGAAAAGGATTTGGCAAGTACAACAAAGGCAAAGGCTTCGGCAAAGGAAAAGGAAAAGGAGAAAGCCAGTACTACTACAAAGGCCGAGGAAAAGGAAAAGGACGAGGAAAAGGAAAAGGCAGAGGCCGAGGATATGGCAAAGGCGGGGGAAAAGGCTACAGCAGCAAAGGAAAAGGTAAGGGCTACAACAACCCAGGAATTGGTGTTTATCATTACTGCCAAAAGCCTGGACACTACGAAGCCAATTGCAGACTCAAGCAGAGAGACATGCAGCAGAACGTCAGGAACGCACAGGAGGAAGACGAGCAAAGCGTCAGGACACAGCCTACCACAGTTCCAAGCAGTAGCGCTTCGGCAGCCACAACAACAAGAACTACAAGCGCGAAGTCTACAGCTAAGCCAACAGTTCGGCAGATCGCGATGTACCACATGGACGACGATCCCGTCACGTACCCTGAAGTTTTTGAACTTGATGAAGACGAAGAAGAGCTCGAGATTGAGTACTTTGGAAGAGTTTTGAGAGTGACGGAAGCTGAAGAGTTTGTTTTGTCAGAAGGAGAAGAGAGCGAAGAAGAACAAGAAGATCCTCTACTAAACTGGTACCTTGGACGTGAAGCAATACCACCACAAGAAGTTCTCTCAGTACGCGTTGTAGAGGAAGAGTTTTTCCAGGAAAGTGATCTTCACCAAAGAATCGAAGTTATCCTGGATTCTGGCGCAGACGTTTCTCTTGTGCCCTCTTGGCTAGGAAAAGAAGGAACCCCTTTGAAGGTTCGCCCTTCGTCCATTCAGGACGCACAAGGAAAGGCAATAAAGACGGAAGGCAGAAGGATGCTGAACTTAACGTTCTTTGATGACGACGGAAGCTTTTGTCGCATCCAGGAAGCCTTCACCGTTGCCTCGGTGATCAACCCGCTGATGGCCATAGGCAAGCTGTTTCGAGAAGGTTGGGAGTTGCGAGTGAACGAAGAAGAAGGTATGTGCCTTACAGATGGAAGCTCAAGAATACCAGTGCATCTCCACAAGAACAGCTTGGCAGCCTACGCCTACGTACAAACTCCTTCAAGAAGCAGAAGTTACAGCAGCAACAACTACAAGATGGTTCGGACAGTTGTTCAGCTCAACAAGCACGTTCAAGAAGCAGTGAACAGAGAAGAACCTGGTTGGCACAACACAGACAGCATGGTGATCGTGAAGTACGCCACTCAAAGCAGCTATGAGAACCCATCTCTCATGTACAGCCCTACGCACTTTCCGTACAGAAGCACTTTGGTGAAAGAAGAGAGAGGATGGAGAGCAGTTGAAGTTTCAAGAAAGTACTCCGAGAAGGCAGACCCTTTTGAAGAGTTTGCAGAAGGAGAAAAGGAAGTGGTTACAGCCATTTCAGCAAAGCCAATTCCACTTTGGATCCTTGGCACTCCTTACGCTGCCGGAGACCGAGCAGACCAAGAAAGTCATGGTCGTGACTACTGGAGAATGGACCTCGAGAAAGGAGAAGTTGTTCGTCACCACGTAGTACCAAGAACTGTACTGTTTGACCCAACAGGTGTTGCCAACTGTCCTGTCCTCCTTGGAGATCTCGAGAACAGCAGGTATACCCAAGGAGACTGCATCTACAGTACAGAGATCTACGAACACAGCGACGACTGGAGAGCAGACCGTCTACCTCTACGTGAACACTTCCGTTTACCGTGGTTTGGTCAAACAAGGTTTCGTGTGAAGCCAGGAGTTGTTGAAGACCTAAAAGCAGAAGCTGCAGCAGAGGAGCTAAAGAAGAAGAAGGAAGAGCACTACAAAGAGAAGGAAGATTCAGCAGCACCACCAGAAGCAGAGGAAAGTAAAGACGAAGAGATGAGAGAAGCACCAGCAGACCAAGAAGCACCACAAGAAGTTGTTGAAGTTTTGGAGGAAAGCTTCTACCACGAAGGCGTCGAGTACACAGCGCAGAAAAGCAGTCTTAAGGAACTACAAGCACTTTGCAGAGAGTACAGAGTGAAAACAACAGGAAGCAAGAAGCAGCTCTTGAAGAGACTCGCCACAGCAGTCAGAGAAGAAAGGCTCAGCACGCAACACAAGGAACAACGGGAGCACCACCAAGCATACCACCTAGCACCACCACAGGAACCAACGGAAGAGGAGAGAGCGTACCACAACTTGACGCACCTTCCGTATCAGCCTTGGTGTCCCCATTGCATTGCTATGAAAGCACGAGAAGACAACCACAAGAAAGGATTGAGCAAGCCAAGCAGCTCTACGGATTCCGCGAAGCCCGTCATCAGTTTTGACTTTTGCTATACAAGCACCACAGGAAGTGAAGAGCCACCATGCAGTGACTCTTGTCGCTGTGGACAGCTGGAGCAAGGCAGTTCTTGCGGTGCCCTGCAAGAGGAAAGGAGGTGCAGGAAGCACGATGCATCTCGCGGAAGCACTCGTGCAGTTCACCACGCAGCTCGGGTACAACACCCTCGTTCTCAAAGCAGACAACGAGAACGCAGCCAAAGCACTCAAGGACAAAGTACAGAAAGTACGCAGCAGCCTTGGACTTTCTACAACACTACAGGAAAGCATTCCTTACGGCCACGAAAGCAATGGAGTCGCAGAAAGACCAATACAAACAGTACGGAGGCAAGCGGACACCATTCTCGATGAACTCAGAGAAAGAACACAGCTGGCAGTACCACACGAGCACGCAGTAGTAAGCTGGGCGTTTAGACACGCCTGCTGGCTACTCAACAGGTTCGCAGTGAGCAGCTCCACAGGAAGAACACCACAGGAAGTTATCCACGGATACCCCTACTCAGGGAAGCTTGTACCCTTTGGTACTGTTGTGATGGCGAAGAGGTTGAAGATTAAAAAGAAAGGTGACAGGATATGGAACGCAGGAATATTTTTAGGCAAGACAGAGCAAGACACATGGATCGTTGCACAGCCTGATGGCATACATATCACACGCAGCGTGAGACCACTACCAGAACAGTACGACTCCAAAAGAACAAGCAGCATAGAGGTCCATACCTGGAACCTCAACACACCGGGTCGCTAGCGGCCTCGTCGTTCTCGAGCTGTTCGCGTTCTTCCTCGGCAACAGGGGGCAGGATGCTTAGCTGTGGTCGTTGTCTTTGCTTCTTCTCTGGAAGTACTCTTGCTCCAAGGAGTCAGCAGCATGAGTGTGACGAGAGATAGAAAGAGAAGAGCTGAAGTTGATGACGACACCCTTTTGGAGGAACTCAGAGCAGTTGAGCCACTTACAGCCTCAGCAGAAGCACTTTCAGCACCAGCTGAACCAAGAGCAGAAGCAAGCAAGCACAGCCTTGAGCCTGAGGAACCAAGCTCACCCAGCAAGCTACGAAAGCAAGTTAACAGAGCAGAGGAAACAGACGGTTACCTCAACATGCCACATGATGATGAAGTCTACGAAGCAGATGATGAGCTTGTGTACGAGTCGGAAGAAGAAGAAGAGGAGGCAGAGAGTGAACCAACGGAAGTTTCTACCAAGGTCCCTGTCGAGTTCTTCGACGAGGAGAAAGGACCACCGAACGTGGATCCGGCTTTTCTTCAGAAGTTGGATGATGAAGCTACAGTCAAGGAAATCAAGAGGTTAACAAAGATGGGAGTTATTTCGTTGGTTTCTACGGACCCTCAGGAAGCAACTGAGAACGTACCTCTGGTAGACTCAGAACAAGAACTTCACAAGTGGTTGACAACAAAGTTGGTGAAAGATTGGAGGTTCAGAGAAGCTACAGGTTTTGAAGCTGAAGAAGCCAAAGAAGGAACAACAAAGCCCAAGCAGATTCAAAGATGCTGGCAACGACGTGCCAGACTAGTAGCCAGAGAATACAAGACAGAAGGAAAAAGGGAAGATATATTTTCTCCTGCGACAAGCCCAGGAATTACAAAACTGGTGCCCATGCTGGCTCTCGCCAACCATTGGGCGATCTACAGTGTCGACGTGAAGGACGCGTTTTTACAAGTCCCTCAAAGAACACCTTGTTTGTGTCGAGTACCTGAAGAAGCAGCTCACGTCGTACAAGCAATGCAGGAACAACAAGAACGCAGCCCTGGAACTTGGTGTTGGAAGTTAGGAAGAGTTTTGCCAGGTCAACGCGACGCATCCAGTCTTTGGTCAGACTTTTGTGATGGACTTTTGGTGGAAGAGAAGTTTGAGCGTTGTACAGCAGTTCCAGCACTTTACCGTCTTCTACGACAAGGAAAAGTGGTTGCAGTTTGCATTGTGCACGTAGATGATTTGCAGTTTGCAGGAAAGAAGGAAGACATCGAACCAATCCTCAAGAACCTCAAGAAGAAAGTGAACTTACAAGTTGAAGGACCTCTTTTGAACGAGGAAGACTACGAGAAAGGATTTTCTGAGGAGACCGTGAAGTTTCTCAAAAGGAAGTACACGTACGAACAACATGAACTACGAGTACATAGCGATAGCAAGTACGTGAAGAAACTCGTGGAGATCCTCAAGCTGGAGAAGAAGAAGGCCAAGAACTCACCTTGCACACCGGCTAGTCAGGAACCTGACGTATCCCAAGAACTGGACGAGGAACACTCGAGAACGTACGGAAGTTGTGTCGGCATTTTGCTGTACGTGGCGCACGACCGTCCGGACATTCAGTTCACAGTACGTAGCCTAAGTACTGCCATGACGAAGCCAACGGAACGCAAAAGAAAGGAGTTGGAGCACTTGGCGCTCTACCTCAAAGGAACGTCAGACTACGCCGTTACGTACCACAGGAACAGCCCAGGAACGTCAGCTCTACGTCACCGCGCCGAAGAACCACAAGAACTACAAGAACCTCGAGAACAACCACGCGAACGTTTGCTCGAAGTTTTCAGCGACTCCGACTGGGCCGGAGACAAGCAGACTAGGAAGTCAGTGAGTTGCGCCATGTTCTACCTGGACGGTGCGTATTTCTACAGCTACAGCAGGACACAGAAGTCAATAGCATTATCTTCAGCAGAAGCAGAATACATGGCACTTACAGGAGCAGCAAGTGAAGGAATAGGTTTACAGGCAGCAGTTCGTTTCCTTACAGGAGAACGAGTACTACTCAAAGCATACACAGACAGTTCCGCATGCCGCGGAATCACAAACCGCCAAGGAACAGGAAGAGTCAAGCATTTGCAGATTCGGTTACTTTGGCTACAAGCAGCAATACGCGAAGGCAAGCTTACTGTGCACGCAGTCGGTACAAAGGAAAACACAGCAGACCTAGGAACAAAGCCTCTCAGCACGAAAAGAGTGAAGTTTCTCCTGAACATGATCGGCATGTGCAACAGCGAAGGAAGAGTTGGAGAGCAAGAGCGAGAGGAAGAAGAAAAGGCACAAGTGGTGAGAAGACTCGAGAAGATCATGAAGAACAAAAGCAGCATGTTGTTTGCACTTTCGAGTTTGTTTGGAAAGACTGAGGCAGCCTACGTACCTTTCGCCGCAGCTCAAGAAGTAGCAAGCCCACAAGAAGTCCCAAGCAGTCCTGGAAGCATGTCGCTTCTGGAAGTCCTGGTGACGCTCGCCATGGTGTGCATGGCGGCATGGTTTGTCGTGAACGAGATGAGAAAGCCGCAGCAGCACAAGAAGCCGAAGAGAGAAGAGATGAGCAGCGGTGAAGAAGAGGAAAGCAGCTCAGGAAGCAGAAGTGGAGAGAAGAAGAAGAAGAACCGAAGGAGGAAGAAAGCAGAGAAAGACGAAGCGAAGACTGAAGCTCCTGCCGCTCAGGTGAACTACGACGTGGACTCCTTCGACGAGGCAAAGAAAGAAGTGACAGAGAGAGCAGAGAAGTTGAAGAAGGTTGAGGAAAGCCTGGAGAAGGAAAAGGAGGAGTTCGGAAACCAAAAGACAGAGTTTGAGGAGACAGTGAAAAGGTTTTTGAAGAAGCAGAAGGAGGTGAAGGAAAAGGAAGACAAAGTTACAGAAAGAGAAGAGAAGTTAGAGAAAGACCAAGAGACCCTCCAAGAGCAAGCCAAGGTCTTAAGCGAGAAGGAGACAGCCCTTGAAGAAGCTGAGGAGAACGTCAAAGCAAAGGAAGCAGAGGTTGAGAAGAAGAAGAAAGAGGCAGAGAAGAGAGAGAGAAAAGCCCAGGAAAGAACCGTCGGGTACGACCAGGAGAGAGAAGAGTACGCCAAGAAGTACGTGGACGACGCAAAGAAGGACTTGGAGAGAGAGCTTAAAGTGCTAAAGCAAGAAGAGAAAGTAAGGAACCAGAAGCTCGACGACCTCCAGTACGACTACAAGAGCCTCAAGGACGACTACCAGTACTTCAAAGGTTACTCACAGGAAGTGGACGCACTTCTACTTGCAGCTAAGGACAAGATCGTGAAGTACAAGAAGAAGGTCAAAAGCCTCAAGGAAACCATAGGTGCAGCCTTGTCTGGAAGCAGGTGAAGAAGAGACAGAAGAAGCGTACAAGACCAAAGCAGAAGAAGAGAAAGAGAGGAAAGAAGCGCAAGCAAAAGAGGAAGAGAAGAAGAAAGGAAAAAGGCCAAAGCAGGTAGAGACAGAAGACCAAGAAGAGAAGCCGTCAAGCAACCAAGGAGACGAAGCTACCGTCGACCCCAACGACATAGCTGAGTTCACGCAGCTTGGCTACGTGTGGGAGTTCAACAAGAAGACGCAAGAGTACCGCGCGAAGTGCGAGGACAAGAAAGGAAGCACGAGAATCAAGAACGCTCCGGTGAAAGGCCGCCTCCTTTGGAACAAGGTGACGGAGTGCTACAGAAGACACAACGTGTGGTTTACAGACGGAAAGGAATTGGATAAATTCCTCGAGACCAAGGAGAACGAGAAGATCGAGGAAGAGGTGCAGCGACGCATCGGCATGAAGGGCAAGAACGACAACACAGGAACCAAGGGAAAAGGCCCTTCCTGGGACGACGGACACAACGACGGTTGGTGGTACAACGACCAGTGGAACAACGAGAACTGGAACACCAACGACGACGGCAGCAACTGGTACGAGAACGCGAACCCGAACAACAAAGGCTACTGGCAGTCGCCAGAAGAGTGGGCACAGCAGAACCAGTGGGACCAGTGGACACCCAAAGGAAAGGGTAAAGGCAAGAAGTCCAAGAACTGGGTGCAGACCCAGTGAAAGAATCCCGAGAAGGGATGATCGAGTAGGTCAAGCAGTGAACGCTTGTACATATGTACATAGCTAAGCAACGTAAGACTTGATGTATACTAGCACAAGAATTCATGTACAAAGTGTGAGCAAATGTATAGACGTAGCAAACTGGGGCAGTAAGCCTAGGTAAGCTACAACCTTCCAAAGTCTCTTGTGAGTTTCACAACAGGCAGGCTAGGAAGGTACAAGGGCCAGAAGAGGCAAGAAGCCGGAGAAGCCAAGAACAAAGAGAAGAAGCCCGAAAGAAGAAAAGCCCGTAGGCTACGTAAGGGCAGAAGGAAACCGGGGTACGGGCCTCCCCGCAAAGAGTCCATAGGCTGGACCTGACTAGAACGTAGCTGTATATACAGAGTAGGTTTTTCAAGAAGGCCAATGTACAGACATAGAAGGCCTAAGTAGCAACAGGGCAGGAGTGCAGCTAGGTCGCTAGGTAAAAGACCAAGAACAACGGAGACGAAAGTCCCTAGCAAAAGCACTGTACAGAAAGCCCTAGCAGTTTCCAAGAACACCCTAGGAACCCGCAAGAACTTTCTGAGGCGGGGTGTTCGTTTGTAACCTAGTGCACGTAGTCCCAAGTAGAGTGTGTAGAGTAATCACAAGAGCACATGAAACATGTGTGTGAACCGCGACACGAAGGCTTAAGCAAGTCAGCCCGCGAAGTGAGAAAAGTGTGTTTGTGAGTAGAGTGGGAAGGAAGGCTTGAGAAGCCTTTAGTTTCAACAATCGGGGAAAAGGTGCGTTCAGCTGGTGGCATTTATTTTATTGAGGGGAGAAAAGGGAGCATGAGCAGCAAGCCAAGCATGGCGATCAAGCTCGGAGACCTGTTGGCGAACCCGAAGCGCGGCAAGTTCTTCCCCGTGTGCGCGGAGGATGGCGGCCCGGCGGTCTGGCAGTGCGATTGGATCAGAATTTTGTGGCACTCCACGGCCTAAACGGCGAGGACGCTAGGAGGCTGCCCCTGTGCCTGGAGCCCAACGAGGCGGCGAAGGAGGAGCTGGCGGGGTTCGAGAAGGCCCTGGTGGCGCAACTGGCCAGCCGCTCCGTGGCGGACCCGAAGCTCTTCGGGCGCACCCTGACCCCTCACAGGACACGGAGAGCCGCTTCGTCTCTTGCCTGAAGACCTCGGCGCGAGGCAACTCCTTCATCAAGCTCAAAGTGTGCCTGGACCAGGTGCGCCTGTGGGATGCCCAGGGGCATGCCTTGCATGAACCCGGGGACCTGACCAACCGGGAGTGCAAGGTGCGCGCCAGGGTTTTGGCAGGTCTGGATGATGAGCGGCCAATGCGGCCTTCTCATTGAGGTGACCGATCTCATGCTCAAGGAGGAAGAGCCCCAGCGATGCCCCTTCTAAAGCTGCCAGGGGTGGAGGCCAGTTTTTTTCTCGGGGGGGCCGGGAAAAGGCTTGTCAGTTTTGTCAGGTTTGTCAGGTCGCTCTTCGGGGTCCTTTTGACGCATATTGTCTACAAAAACGCGTCCAACGTGCGACCTGCTTTCCGGGCCCCGACACGGCAACACGAATTTTCGGGAAGGGGCCTGACAGTGGGGTTGTCAGGTTTGTCAGGTCTGTCAGGTGGGTCAAATCGGGGATTTTGGGCTTCTGTTGCAGCAAAAGCGACCGACCAAGCGACCTGACAAAACTGACAAAACTGACAAGCCTCCGGGCCGGCCCGGCGAGTCCGCGTTCGGCGGGCCAACAGTTTTTTTCTGGGCTCCCAGGAATCATGTCGTGGATGCAACAATGCGAAGCGATACGACGTGCAGCCGACGCTGGGGCCAGACCACGGATCTCAGCGCAAGGCTCG